>JACDJE010000111.1:2379907-2469885 GCA_016647715.1 Pavo muticus
TCAAGGGGTCCAAAAAAAAAAAAAAAGTGGAATATTCCATTTCTTTGCCTTGTATGTTCTTGAGACCTTAGGCTTTGCTTTTTTATGGGTTTACTCAGCACCTAAAGATCCAGAAATGTACCTTTTTGGTTCTGCAGTAACTCTATCATTGTGGTTAAATGATATCTTTAAGAGAAAAATGCCAAATGTCATGATAATCATGACAAAATTATGAAAATCAGCACTGTTATCCCCAACTCCCAGCATTCACTTTAAAATAGAAAGCGAATGTGATATTATTAAATAAAAAGAAGGAAAGTTGGTTCATTGTCTTTGAGTAAATGAGAGACTATTCATTTGCCAGCTAAAATGTTGGATCGCACAAAGGTGTACATAGAAGTCTGCCTGAATGTGGGTCTGTGTGTGTATTTTTAAGCAGCTTTGTTAAAGTGAGTGCCCTTAAAACACGCATTGTTCAATTACTGCACCCACTGTAGTGTGCTAATTCCATCAAAATCAGCCAATTTTGTCAATTTAAAATAATTTTAGTCTCATCATTTTGAGAAATGGTCTGCAATACACTGCCACTTTGTTTTGTTGTATTGTGCTGAGTACAGTGAGGAGACCTGACCCTAGCTAGAGATAATAGGGGTTGTAATGATAGCGATGATAAATGGACACCTGCTGAACTACCTGGGAGTCTCTGTGGCTGCAACACTGTTCTGGCACAAGCAGAAGTCAGTTTAAGAGCCTTAATGACTTGGCTGTGAACCTGTCATTAGCTTTTCATTAATTTAATTTTCTGAAATTTGAGATGGAATCATTTGTTTATTCAGATCATTATTTATATATTTTTATATAAACGTATTTACTTATTTACTTTGTGACGTTTGGGTCAAGAACTGATAAGCATTTATTGGATATTATTTATATGCAACTCTTAATACCCCATCCTGACCTATTAAATTGAAATAGATCTGCTGATATGCGGCAGTAATAATACAAGACATGTAATGGCCATAAGTATGGGAGAGAGAGAAGAGGAGCCGAGAAGCAAATCTGGAGACCAAGATCCATGTTGGAGGCAACACTTAGTTATTTTAGCTGTACTTTGTTAATAGATAAATGTTTGTTCATCTGAAAAGGGACAAACAAGAAATGATGGTGAACAGTGGCACCTAATGAAGAAAAAGCACTGAATTTTGTAAAAAGCGATGAGCAAGAATAAGGTTGCTAGGAGTCACCAAGGTTTGGTGGGTGTATTTTGGATTTGCATTGCTGATTGTCACAAAAAGTAAGTGTGCAGTAATGAAACTGGCTCATGACATAAAGTAGTGAAGTTACCATTAATACTCAGGATTAGAATTTCTATAGTAAGAGAAATTAAATGAAATAATGCAAACTTCAAGATACATTTAACAGCTAGCCATCTGAATGCATATATAAACTGTGATTCCATCAATAGAAAATAGCAAAGAAAGAGAAGCACTTGGACTTAATCAGCAATAGCTGTAAGTGAATGACCTGTTAAAGCAATAGAGGAGGCAAATGTGATCCTGTGATTTGTTCGCTCTTTCTATCAGAGGAAGAGAAATATTAATGCTGGCCAGCATGCTGGTGAGATTTATCTCAGATAATTTGAGGCAATTCCGATTACCCACACTCAGAAAGATTAATTCCAGCTGGAAGAGATACAGAGAAGAAGTGTCAGGATGCTCAGAGCGATGGAGAACCCATTTCACTAAAAAAGATGAAGAACTCAATCGTGTGATGTGATGCAGTGCCACATGGATGTCTTACCTGCCCTGAGCACCAGGATCAATACTGTCGTAGAAACCATGCACACAACATAAGAACTGTGTAATTTGCTAATGCTTTTACATTAACTTTGGTAGCTTCTGAAAAAAACTAGGTTCAAGTGCCTAAACTGTGTTCTGCTACGTGAGACTTTAAAAAAGCACATCTTGTTTAGCCCAGCAAAGGAAAGCTTAGAGGGATTGATAGCACTCTTTAAATGTATCAGGAGAGTAAACAGCAGGGAGATAGAGCCATTTAAGCCAAAGAACAATGTTGGCACAGGAACAAATGGATTAAAAGTGGCCATGAATAAATTTAGGGTAGAATTAGGTCTCTCACCATTAGATCAGGAAGGCCTATTTGGGAACAAGAGGACGGGGACAAAACTCCTACCCAGCTAGACCCACATGTGAGAAGAATTATGTGCATAATTGACTGGGACAGTCAGGCCTTGATCTGACCCAGGAGTCTATGTTCTTGTGAAAGCAAGCGTGTGCAGGTGGCTATTTACAGCTGCAAACAATTGGACCCACTTTGGATTAATTTTTCTACAGATGGTGCCTCTCTGGCTCCAGGCTCCCGCCATGGCCAAGTTTCCCACCTCAAACTCACAAAACGCTGAGTTTGATCCAAAACCAGATCAACCCCCCTAAACACCAGCGTTGGCAAACAATTTTTTTTTTTTTCCTCACTTGTTTTTGGACATAGTGGACTTGTTTTTGCCAATGCTTTTTGAAATGCGTAAGTTTCAGCTTTCAGTAGAAAGCAACAAGGATTGAAGATTCAGTTGTGAGTGGTTACAGTAGTGAGAAAATGAAATGGATTTATCAAAAAGCACAGAAGTATCTTAATAAGTGTCACTGCCTGCTCTACTGACTGCAACTTCTTACCATGTTTGGCAGATATATACATAGAAGTATATGTATGTTTGTATATTCTTTGCCCTCTTTAATATAGGGCATGTAAACATTTTAGACAACTGTTGAGGTATCCTCTTTCAGCCTAAGTAATTAAGCTAACAACTATGCACTGATATCATTACTTCCCATGCTACCATCATCCTGAAGTTTGCAGCCTAGAGAGTCGTAACAGGAAGAGGCAGAGGAGTGATGAACAGTCACCAAGTAGAGTCTCAGAGTACCACAGCTGCATTTTCTTTTTACCTTTTTTGTTTGGTTTAAATGCTGTGTAGGCATCCAGTTTCTTAGTTCAACCCCATCCCTCTCAGCCTTACTACTGGATGTCAGGAGAGGATCACTATAACAAAATCACAGCATCTCTCATAAGAGCTTGTTGTGCTGCCACTTCCAGAGCAGGACTCAAGTTTTGAATATTCATCCCTACTCTTTACTTTGCTCTGGATAACTTTCTCAGCCTCATTACTTTTTGCTTCATCTTAATCATTTGCTAATTTAATATCTCATGCTTCACTCAGCTCAGTCCATGGTCTGCAGGCTAGCAGTATATATGGTCCATCCCTGCTTCTTCTAAAAGGAGAAGGGCAGTGTTTCATGGCCCAGAATGATACACTGAATGCTAATTGCCTGCACCACCCATCAGTACTTTACATCTCATTGGCCATTTCATATTAATTTTCTAGTTTGACACCGGAGTTGGAAGGCTAATTATAAAATGAACGAAGAACAGGAGAAGGGTAAAAGTTAGAGTTAGCTGGAAGTCGGTTTGTTTGGAAGTATATGTTCGTTGTTGTAGGACAAGGGCAAAACACTTTCTGCATTTCCCTACAGTGAATTTTTAGAGACACGTGATCTCAATGGTTACATATTTTCATAATTTCTTTGCATTATCTTACATTCAGTACACTACACAGTGAGCTGTTATTTTTAGATTCTGGTATGAAGAGCGTTCTGATCTTTCTCAGTTGTTCTCGTACTTCCATCCCCTTGTATCTGTAGTTGCCCAGTGATTTATATAAAACTAGGTTTTCTTTTTTTTCTTTTTTTCTTGCATTCCTTTCTGAATTCATGTTATTTGTCAACATTTCTCTTGCAGGTTGCTGAGAATTGCGCTCTGTATTGTAAGCGTAGTTGCTATAGTCAGCTAAGGCCAACTTCAGCACTGTTGTTTTGTGCAACATTTCGGTCAATGCAGCCAACACAATACTGGATTTTTTTTTCAAAGTTGCTTTGAATATGGTACCCACTAATGTTCACAGTTCCCTCATAGTATTTTAGTGCCCTCAATTTCCCTTTTCCTGATTATATGCAATCTAGTAGATGACCTTTTTTTTCCAACAATATTATATCTCGTTCTTCCAAATTAAATTTATCTACCCTTGCTACACAGGATGACAAACTAGATTGTCATAATGATCCCTTTTGTGCTACAAGTCTGTGAATCTTGGAAGTTTATTTTTATATTTCTTTCCTGCCTTACTTCTCTTGGCAGTTTCTCCCACTTTAGTGTCACCTGCAAATTTAATTAATTCCATATGATTAATGAAGATGTTAAATAAAACCGTATTTGGCATCTATCGTTATATCTGACTAGAAACTTTCTTCTGGCTTTATAAATTCCTTTGTATTAGTATCCTTTCCTCCTCTGTTTTATCTGTTCTAAATTCTGTGAAACAGCTCACTTAATAGTTTACTTTTCATATCAAATTTTACTTTAAAAAAAGCCAAAGCACAAAACCCTGTTGAAAGAATACGTGGTTCATCCTCCAGCCCTTGAGCCTGCCAAAGCTAACATGATGATGTCTGTGTGAAACCTAAGTGTGTAGTACATTGTTGACGCAAGTAGTTAACTCCCTACACCCAGGGGAACTCATTTTCATCAGTTATTTGCCTGGCCATTAACTTCCTCTCTGGTGGCCCCAACTTCATAGAGTTACAAACTGTAGCCTCTAGGTTTGCACCTCTGTAGAAGTGTTTTCTGTCTGAATCATCTCATGCTCATCATTATCTTTCAGACTTGGGGGAAATCCATCAACTGTAGTAGGTGTGCCTTATCTCCAATTCTCTGATGTAAAAGATCTGAGCTCAACTCATTATTGGCTTCCTAATATTCAGGTATACAAGCCATCCTGCTCCTGAGTTCTGCTGCATAAATAAAAAGTCCCATCTCTTTTTTTCCAGCTCACTGGCCCGTTTATTACAGTTTTATTATGGGCTTCTCATGCAATTCGGGTTGAACTTGGTAATTTCCCTTGCAAAGTCTTCTGTGAGTGCACATCTTCTTTTTTATATTATTTAATCAACCAATTTCTGTCTCTAATCACCAGATACAGCATTTTGCTGTGCTATATACCTTTCCAGTTAGCTCATCCTCTGCAGGTGCCTCTTTTCTGGTAGTGGTGCACCAGGACAAGAAAATGAAACCTTTAGAACATCGCTTTGTGTAGACTTTGTTATTGCACCAAGTAATAAATGATTGTGCATTGGGCTGACTGAAGATCCAAATAACAAGAGTACTTTTTTTTTCCCCCCAAGAGGTACAATATGAAAAATCATGGTGTTTAATTTACCTTTGTAGGTTGTATCACTAGATTAAGGTGCAGAAGAGTATAGACCATATGACATCATCACAGTCTGAGGGGATTGCAGTTTTTAAATGTGTGTATGGACAGTAATAAGAAAAGCAGAAGTTTTGGATTTGTTTACATGATGGGGAAAGTGGGAAATTATTATTCCCTGACAGCTTTTGTGGTGTGTTTAGATTTTAACTGAAATATTAGACTGTTTTAAATACTGGACTTTTTAAAATGAAAAAGAAAAATCAAAAATGAAATTGTCTTACTGTTATTTCATATTTTCCCATTTCTGTGACAGGATCTTAAGTCAATTAGACTATACAAGTGTATTGCGTTACTGTTAATTTAAATGTTAATTATGGTGAAAAGTATATGTATGGCTTTTGTGTGAAACAGTAGAGATTTTATAAGACTTTAAGACCTGGTTTAGTGGATCAACCGAGGGAACTGCAAGTTAATAATATATTAGGCATTGCAAATCCACACAGAGTAAAAGGAATCCAAACATACTTCTGGTGAAGGGAACTCTCACACTGTGGCACTGTAAGAAGCAGCTGGAATTTGCATTTTATCCTAGAACTTTCCTGTCTTTAATCTAGTGAAGATGTGTTATGTAGCTTTTTCAGTATATTAGTGAAGTATTTTAATATTAATAATAGCATGAGAACCAGTGTTTAAATGTTAAAATAATCCTATTTAAGGGCTTTACTTTAATATGATATCAAGTAAAAATATGTAAGTAGATTTTGCTCATATATTTATTGAGAAAATCGTGCTTTTAATACCACAGAACTAAACTGAGACTTGAATACATAGAATCAAAACATGAGAGTAAATTTTCCTCACAAATGCAAGAAAAATAAATAGTTTAAGCAGTTTTTAATTTTTTTTCCATTTTCCAAGGCAAACTAAGTGTAATAGTAAATCCCACCTGTGCCACATCAGGACACGAAGTGTGTAAGGCTTCTGCTTGATTAAGCCAAGCTATTTTATTTGCTTGTCAATAGCTGGATTATATTTTATTCTAGGGTGGCAGAAGATGTTTGACAGGAGCATTGTACCCATGTGCTATGAAGCTTTGAGCAATTAGTGATCTTCAAAAGCAGAGATTTCAAGGCAAAAATTTTTTGTAGGTATCTTTGCCTGTTCCTTCATAATGCTTCCTTCTGTCCCTACTCCCTTTCCCAGGAACAAATGATGGATAACGTTTAGGAAGCCATTCTTTGCAGTTCTCCATAGGAAAACTAATCATTTCAGTATTTTTGATGTACCAAGTCACCACCTACTACAACAAGTAGTTGGAGAACCTGTACATTCCTGTGGTCATGAACACTGCTTTGTGTACCTTACCAAGTTTTAATTCAATTTTCAAGGACTTTTGAAGTACTGGTGTTGTATCTGTCAGCTGCTGTGCGTAAAAGCCTTAGTGTTTTCTCCAGTTCCTTTAAAATACAGTCTTATACAGTTGAGGAAGGAAAAATAATAATAATCACAATATTATCTGAAAGAATAAATTTCAGTCAACAGGGCGATGACTGTGATGTTAGCTCTCTGGTATTGTATTCTTGTAGCAATAAACCTTTTTATACATCATTGAGTACTTTACTCAGTAGGTTTTAGAAAAAAATCAAAATATCAAAATAACAACACAAATCCCCTGCCACGACCCTGCGCCAAAGGCTGGCACGTAACTTTCAGCATTTTGTTAAAGTATGTAGATTGTATTTCCTCAGTCTTAAAAAACCTGGGCAAATTAACCCCAGATAGATAATCTTATTTTACTTCTTTGCTGCTACTGTGTATAGCCCCAGCAGATTTTTAAACCAGCTGTTGAAAATAACCTAGTTTAAGAGTTCACCGTGAACGTGAGGGATTCATCATTATATATTTACTGTCTGAGGCTGATATAGCTGTAAGGTTTTTCAGATTCCATTGATCTATTGCGCATGTTCCCTCCCTGGGTTGCAGGACGTGCTCCTATTTGCATAAGGCCCTGGGCAAGGTTCTTTCTTGCATTGATTGGCCTGTCCAAGGGAGCCTGATGTGCTCTCGCATTGATCACTGTGTCTTTTCTTGGAAGACAGTGTTACACTGAGTTCATCTCAAACATTCTAGGGAGAAGGTAAAACTTTACTGCAGATGTCTCAATTTTATTCAGATGTTCCTTTGAGTATAGGCTTTTTTTTCTCCAGGATAAGGTTTTTTTTTTCTTTTCTTTCTTTTTTTTCTTTTTTTTTTATTTTGGATTTGTTCCTGCAGTTCTAGTGCAGTATAGCCTGGAATGCACTGAAAAGCTATGTTAAGTAAAATCACCATTATGTATACCACTTATTCCATGCTGTTTTGTTTTGTTTTGCTTTGTTTTTTCTTAAAAAAATAATGCCTAGAGCTTCCAGGAAAAAAAAAAAAAAAAAAAAAAAAAACTATTTTCAAAGAGTTAGCAATTATAAGTAGAGTCTAGTCTGGGAGTGTTGTGTGCCGGTGTCTTTGCTTAGATTAATACTGCCAGTTTGTAACTTGCGTGGTTTTGTACTGATATTTTCTTCAGTCTTATACAGATACTAAGAATTGCGTCTTTGGAATAAAACTGCAGTTAGATTTTGGTTCTCTAGATCTGTACTTCAGAATGAATCATGCAGATAATACTAAGTTGCTAGGCAGACTGATGATTGATCAGCTCTGCGCTTGCTGATCAGAGATGGCAAATACTTTCTTACAATGTCCTTGTTGTTATAGAAGTGGTATGCCACAGGCTTACTTTCAAAATCCAGGTTTGAGAGCTGGTTCTTTGCACACTCTTGCACAGGACGGAGCTTTTGAATGATTGCTGTATTCACAGAAGTGAATACAGGAGCACAGGAGCAGGAGCACTGCTATCCACGGCTGCAGTTTCTGAGAGCTACGCATTTGCCTACGTGCCTAATGATGGAAAAGATGCCCTTTATTGTCATCCCTCAAACATATATATCTGTAGCCTGAAAAAGACTGGACTCACGGATTTTCCTGTAGGTGCAGGTGACATGTAGCTGTACCTGAAGGGTGGCTCATAGCAACTGAATAAGCTGCCATGTGAACTTTACCTAGATCATGATACTGCTGTATGTTGCTGAAAAATAACGTTACAATAATGTTCCTGAGCATCACTGAGCTGCTCCTTAGTAATTTTCTAAAAATTTACAGTGGGTATTTTTGTGGATGCTGTAGAATTTTCTTCAGAAGAAATAAGTATTCAGAGATACACAGCTGAGATCATATTAACACCATTACATAAATTGCACGGGGTTTACTTTATCACTTGGATTATAGTTTCATGTCTTTCACAGAAGCAGTAATGTATTGCATTGTATTGCGATACTTTGGCTTAGGGAACATATTCCTTTGGTCATTCAGTAAAACAAAACTTAGATAAGTATAATTTAGGTAGCGTATATGAAATTTCATCTTCATTATCATGCAAATGCAGTGAGAACGTAACATTTCCCAAGATGTCATTTGACTATTAGGATCTTTAGAAAATGGCCTCTCAAAGCCACAAAGCTAATATTCCAGAAGAAAGCTATATAATGCCTAAAAATTGTCTATCCTTATTCAATATGAATAACAAATGTAATAGGACAGGCCATTATTAAAATCGCAAAAGAATGCGTTGACCTATTGGTACGGAGGATCTTTTCTGAGTTTTTCATCTATGATGAATTCTGAGCTTCCCGTAGTGTAGAGGACGGACGTATAAATACAGACTTCAAAAATCTACAGGAAAAAAAGTTGGACAGTAGCCGGAAATCTGTTCTTTTTTGTTTTAGTGTATAAATGAAATCAGTGCATATTTATACCGATGACTATTTTGCTATATGTAATAATGTTCTGTGTAAGTGGTATAAATACCGTATTGTCTGCATTGTGCACAGATTGTACATCTCCAATGCTTTCAACTTTCTGTAGGCTGTCTTTTGCTGAGATTCGAGTCCACGAACATAGAAGATAGGCACTGGCTAAATATGAGCTACTCTCTTAAGTGGGGAGTGGGACTTGCTTTCTAATTCTGAAATGAAAGAAGAGTCTGAGTGTCTCGTAGCAGCCCATTAACAGTGTTATTCAGTTGAAGAAAAACGCTGGACTTAGTTGTACGTGTGAACTATACAGGGCAACAGGACCCCACAGATTTCTGGTAGTAAGAGAGATCTTTTGCAAACAGCTTCAGTTTTGAAAAGGAAGGGCAGAAGACAATTGTTTGTAAGCAATTAAAACGAGGAAAGGAAATCTGATCTCTTCAGGTGGACATAGATTCTGGGGAAGAAAAGGAAAAAAAAAAACAAAAAGAGTATTCAAAGCATGAATAACATTGCGCTGTTAAACAGAGTGGATGTATTTGAAAAATGCAGTGAAGACGTATGTGGGTACTTCCAGAGTTTCAGATATGCTGGCGATGTTACACAGTGAGGTTTTCTCAGCCCCAAGTTCTGGATTTGTTGAAATAAGTGCTTCAAATCGGTGTAAATAACTGCATGGTTGCTGGGCATCTTCAATGTCAAACATGCAGGAGAGTGCTTTTACTGATAGGGTCTGAGTAAAGTAAGTTACACAACGTGAATAACACATATTTTTAAGTTATCCTGTGAAAGATTTAACTTCCATGGCAAAGCGATGTTTTTCAGACACAGGGCTAATGTTATCCAAATAAGTACACAAATAATGAAATTCCAAGGTCTGTAGGTTTTTTGTTGTTGTTGTTTTATTTTTAGTTTGTAAAATGGTAGTATTTTGAGATTGGAAAAATTACAGAGATGTCTGAAATGTCATCTCTCTTTCGTGTCACTACGACATTTTCATTTTACAAACATGTTACTAAAGATAAAAGGTGGTTCCGTGTTGTTTTGCTAGGGAGATCTTTTCAAAGTCCAGGTATTGCTAATGTGACAGACATCATGTAGCAATTAAAAATATTTCTCACTACTTCATTCCTACCTAAACATTTTTACTCTCCATGCATCATCTCTGGTATCTGCCCTTCACTCAAAGCCTTTTGATGAATTAACTGGCAGACTTCCATCACATGTAAGATAGTCTGGTGCGTTTTTTGAGAGAGAGCTATGATGTGACATTAAAGTTTATTTATGCCTTTTTTTTTTAGATGAAATGGAGTGTTTAGATGATCAAGAACTCCCAGACAATTGTGATTTGATGCAGCGCTTTGAAAAAGGCACAGTCATATCTCAGAAATCCTGATTTTATGTCACATTCATATTTTGAGAAAAGATGGCTTGGGGTATAATACAGATAGTCTGCTTAGCACTAGATTTAGTGGGGTTATCATTTCAGCCCCAGTTTATTGCTGAAAGGGCAATGGGTGGTGGTATTCTGACTGAATAATACACAGCAAGGACAAAACAATTAGAATCATCCTGCTCTGCAGAATCTTATGCTTTTCCCACCACCTTTTCTTTCTACACAAATAAAAGCAATTGTCCTGTTGAAGTAAAGACTAAACCCCTATTTGCTTGGGAAAAGTTGATTTTTACTACATGACACAGAAAATAATATTATTTGCATTGCGTTGGATCTCACTTCTTTTGTATGCACTTGATACATTTTTTATATTTTGAAGCATTCTGCTAAGTACAATCTAAGTGAAGTTTTTTACACCATAATTGTGAAGCGAGTGCTATAGAAAAAGAAATTTGAAATTTCAATGTCACTATATTTGGGAGATTTGCATGAAACTGTGGAAGGGGTAGCAAGTCTATAGTCTGTAACTGCGCAAAATTAAAATTAGTTATATAATGCACATTCGCCGAGACACCTTATTTTGAAAGAAAAAGTCGTTCTGCCTTCTGCTTCTCTTTGATACGTACTCAAGTAACTTTCTGCAGTTTAAAGAAATATCTCTAAATCAGGTAGCATGGGAGACGCATCCTACAGGAAAAAGCATTCACTCGCATTTGGCTGGCCAGCTGAACATGCGTGTGTGCCAGCGTGCTGCGCCGTGTGCATTATCGGCACAGAATTCCTGGTAAGTTCGAGCAGCCTAATTCCTTTAGCATCAGAGACCCACTGATGACCGTAATGGGAAAGTGTGTCCCTATCCCTTCCCCACACAGGTGATGGACTGTGCTAGGGGTGCACTGGTCACGAGGTTCCTCTTCTGCCAGTGACACTCGTGCAGCGCATGTGCACCCATGCTTACATGTGCTCTGTGTGCACGCTTAGCATCCTCAGGCCAACTGTGTGCACTGTCAAATTAGGGAATATGATGAGGGTTTTGTTAATTTTTGGTGGCCAGTCTGAATGCGGCTTTGAGTCCTGTTTGGTGTAGTAGAGTGATGCTCTGGGGCACTAGGCCACCTCGTCGTGCCTACTGCTCCTTAAAACAGCTAGCTGCTTTTGCCTCTGCAGCACAAAGAATAAATGGTGAAAGACTTCTCATTTCTGTAACATATACACATACCTTCACCTTCTTCTGTCCAGGAGTTTTGTTCTGCTCAGATTGGGATCTTGGGATAAGAGTGAAGTATACTGCGTGCAAAACCATTAATGGGAGGTAGCCACAGGTACACCGTCTGCCCTGAACCACAGCTGAAATACTGCAGTTATTATTACTGGCTTTTTCAGAGTGCTGAGTTAGTTACTGTTAAAATCTAATGACGAGAACTTCTAGATCCGCTTTTCTGTGGTTCAAATTAAGCCTAAATGCGTATATGCCATTTGGAGATTATAATGAATCTTACACAATTAAAGTTTCATCTGCAATTGTACCCTAATAGTTACTGTATCTAAATACATATCTACTGTCATTCCCAACACTGCATTTCCAGTCATTTGTCTCTTATTTTCCACTTTCACTTTACACAGGAATCAATTTAGAATGTACATTGTAATCTTTTTATAAAAGCCTAATGATGTACACTGCTTTTTAAAATGCAAGGATGGGAATAAATGTCTATTAATGCTTTGCATGGAAAAAAAAGAACAGAACACAAACATCTTGTGATTTGAATATATTTATAAATAGTCACTTTCACTTTTTATGCAAATGAAATTGGGCAGCGCTGTCAGGCTTCCACTCTTCCTTTTTTACATTACTGTCGGCGTGGCTTCTTTGACACTCCGTGTGTGCCTCTCCGCGGCGCCGGCGGCCCTCTATGCGCACCTGTATCGGTGCCATCTTGCTCCGCTCCTTTATGCCTCGTGCCTTTGTCTCCTGTTTTACTGCCCGCGCCCCGCAGATGCTAATGGCCGCGTGACGCACGCTGCCACTCGCGGGACCAACAGATCGCTCCTCTTTGTCGAGGGCTCATGCAGCAGAACGGCGAAACGTGCCGACCCGGCACAGCAACGGCAGGTGCTGAGCTGAAGTTTCGCAGCGTGGTGCGTCGGAGGGAAATTTTGGGGCATGCTGGTGGAGTATTTCTGTAAGCAAAAAGGTAATTCGCTAAGAGGCATTGAGGCTGTGCTGTGAAGCGATTGCTGCCGGGCTGACGGCGTTCGCCTCCAATTAACGAGAAAAGGGTGGAAAGCATCAAAGTGCGATGGGCTCGGACAGGCCGCTCGCAGGCCCACGCGGGGAGTGGGCCCGGTCTCCGACAGGCTCCGCGAGCCGCGCCTGCCCCGCGCCGCCGCTAGGGGGCACTGTGTGCTCGTCCTCGGCCGCCGCGCCACCGCCGAGTCCGGGGCCGCACGCAGCCTGCTGCTGGAGCCTGCTGCTGGAGCCTGCTCCCGGCCGCCGCCGTGCCGCGCGTGGGAGTGCGGGGCGAGCGTCCTGCCCAGCCGCCTCCCAGTTGTTTTCCACCAGAAACATGATGCTGGAAGGCTGCGTTTGTGCTGAGCCGGGGTTTGGGTCTCTCGCCAGCTGCGCCTGCGGCCAGCAGCTGCAGCTGGCAGCTTTAGAAAGGAATCAGCGCTGAGGGCTTTGGTAACTTATTGGCACAAAGGTCGGGAGGAGTATGAGCACGGGGCAGGAGTGGGAAGTTCACAGTGCGCATCTCCTGTTCCCGCATCACATATATTGATTGCGTGGATGACATAAAGCTGTTCCAAGTTCAGGCTTTTTTTTTTTTCTCCCATGAGTGGACTCTTTTAGCTATTTGTAAAAATGTTGAATAATCAGATTAATCACATTAATAGAAGCAGGTGTTATTTCACAAACATCAGAAGGATGATATCAATGTTAGACTTGCAACCAAAATACAGCCTTCTAACTCAAAACAAAAATGTGGAACGCTGCTGTTACCCCATTTGTGCCTTCCATAGCCAGCAGAGCACCGTGGAGCGCAGCATACTGTCGGGATCGGGCATTCCCCTTGGCCATGGAGTTCAGCACCCAGGGCTGGAGCTGTAAGGCTCATAGCAGTGCTTCTGCCTTCAGCAGGAGCTGCCCTCTGAAGCAGGATCCTTCATTCCCCGGTGTTGCTGGGGGTATTTTTGGCTCTGTATTCCACTGTTTATTATTTCTTCCTGATTAGCTGTCGCTGACTTCCACTTAGAATGTACATTTTACTGGAGAAAGCATGCATAGGTGCATGTGTTAACCACTGTTTTGCCTGACTGCTGCAGATGATCAGCTAGTCAGGTGATAGGCGTTCACAATAACCAAAGGTTTGGGCAGACAAACATTCAGCTTTCTGAAACTCCGTGATTTCATCACACACCAAATGTAATTTTTTAATAAACTCCTAAAATACTGCCCTATCCGTATCTGTAGCCATTATAAGGTAGATCGATATAATAGCAGATTATATTCTGTGCAGTGAATTGAAAATATTTTGTGTGAGTCCTGCCTAATCTCTTGTAAATACCAAAGAGATTATGAGCCATCTCAGTTACTAGCAGTATATTTTAAGTATTACAGTGAGCACATAATTTTCTGAAAAAATTCTCCTGGAAGTTACTGCACAACTTCAGAGGATGGTGTAATATGTTGGTTATTAACATATGGATTTTCTAATTGTTTCTGTATAAAAATGTAGTATTTTTGGACAGTTTGATCTCCAAGCTGATGTTTAGTAATTGATCTGTCATTTAACAGAAGCAAGCATTACCTTCTTTTTCTTTATTGGTTCATAAGCAAAAAGGAAAAAATGCTTAATCAATACAGAACAGTTCTTTTTGTATTCACCATTTTCTGATTTGAAATCTTACTTTGTTAGTACTAACAGTCTATGAGCAGTGAGATGCCAGAACTGCTATAATAGGATTTTTCCCCTCCTAGCAGGATGTTGCTCATGGCTATAGAAAGTTAATTTCAGATCCTGATACACTCGCATTAATTTTTGAGACATTGGCTGAGTGTAGTACAGTGAAGAAAAACATGAACACCACACCACTATGCTGTAGCTAATCGTTTATTACCTCAAGCTAAAGGAAGCAGTGTTAATGTGCAGGCCAGAATGTCTGGGGAAAAAAAAAAAAGTAGGAAACTGAAAGAAAAGGTCTCCCAGTTTTCTTCCTGAGGGTCTTGAGAAGAGGACCAAGAAGGAAAAGAAGAAACAATGGCTTCGTCATGTCACAAAAGCTCATGTTCGCTGGTATTTAAATAGGTCCTGGTATACTTGGGAGACCCGTTCGCACATTCAAATAATACTTTACAATGAGACTACAATGTTTACTGAATAATCCCACTTTTGCATAAGAAAACTCATCTTTGTGATTGCTTAAAAGTGCGACTTCGATTTGAAAAGCAAGCAGTTTAGGTGCCTATCATCTGCGATATGCAGCGTACCTCAGTAAAGCATTTATATTCTTTGGAGTATTTGCTGACAAAAGGAGCGTGTTGTCTCTTCACTTGCCAGTAAGGGATCTGTTGACTCCACAGCTATGTAAAAACCTCTCATCAGCACCTATTTTAATCAGCAAGAACTTTACTATAAATCATTATCAAAAAAAGCATTGTGCTACACTTTTATACCAATACATTTATTTTGAAATTAATAGGGAAAAATAGTACAGAGTCTGTGCTTGAGATGGACTAATAAGCGTGCCCATGAGACTTTCCTTTTTAAGCACTAAATGAAAGCTTTTCCATTGCTAACAGGCTACAAAAGTTGCTTAGGTAATAAGACTCTTTTTCTCTTATCAGTAAAAAAGAAAAGGGGAGGGATGGGATGGCTCAAGGGATTGGTAATCAGATTACAAAGTCTTTCACTTCTAGGTCACTGGTTCAAATCTGCCCCCTGTTTAGTAGTGACCAAAAGCTGTTCCCAGCTGATGGCTTTTCAGTAGCCTTTGTGAAATGCATTAGTGATCTATATCCAATGTCTAGTGAAAATCACTGCGAGCAGTTGTGTTGGGAGTCTCAACTGAGACCCTTTAAGTAGGAATAAATGACCTACTCACACACTGAAGGGTTTGGCGTTTTATTTTCCAGAAAATAATTTTAATAAGTTAGTGGAGCAGTGCAGCTGAATCTGCACTGTCACAGCTGTTCTGGGCTTAAATAGCGAATCCTGCTTCCCAGGACTGTCACTATCACTTCTCACTAGCACTGCCTCTAAAAACTGTTACCAGCTTTCTTAAGAATTGGACTGCTATCCCTCAGTTCAAGTTGCTGATATCACTCCAATTTACTTCCATATTAGGCTAGAGAGATACCATCGTAATTGCAAAAAAACAGAACTAAAAAGAAAATTACTAAATTTGTACATCTTAGAAGAAATGTCATACTTGTTAGTAAAATTGATTCTGACATACAGAGTGTGAAAACATTTTTATTGATGGTTTTAGTGCTGTATTAATGCTGTGGAAGCTGTGAGACTGCAACTTTGGTAGGCTCTTACTGGTATATGTGACTTACATCACCAAAACATGCTCAGAGAAATGTTAGAAGAGCGTTTTAAAATGTGTTACTGAAAACGAGGGAAAAGAGAGGATATTCCACAGTTCCTGCAGAAGAACCTTTTCGTGTGTACATTAGCTAGTGCCATCTCTTGCTAGGTTTTATTGTCAGATATTTAAATGATACCTTTACAGACTTTGCTCTTGTCAGCATTTTGAAGTGCTGTTTTCCTTCAGGTAGGGGAGTGCTAGAGGACAGTTGCTGTAAAGAGAATGTAATTTCTGGTTCATTAATACATGAACCTGAAACAGTTGTTCTGTGTACTTGGTACATTTCCATGGGAATCACTTTGTCAGTTCAGAGGTGTTTTTTTAGTCTGCAGGGATGTACGCAAACCATTATGAAGCTGTGGCTCTTTCCCCAAAATTAAATAAAGAAAAACTGTATTTTGTTTGACACCGTAGGAATGCTGCATCTACGCCACTGTAGATGTTTTTGTACAGAGAGCAGAACTAGGTATTTCATCAATCATAAATGAAGCGTGGTTTGATCAAACAGATCGCATCCACCAGCTCCCTCATTACCTGCATAAGCCTCTGCCAGTACGGCGGTGATAGCACTCAGCCTGCAAAGCATAGCGCATGTGCCTGCTGGCAGGGGCTCGGTTTGGGGCTTCAGGCTCTGTCCTGCATAATGCTGTGCACTTGTGATGGATGCTCTGTAATGCTAAGAATTTCTGTGAGTACCTGTTGTTTTATCTAATTCCTTTTTTAATTTTTACTTTCATTGAGCACGTGCATCTGCCCTCCTATGCCAGGCAAACTCTTCTTAGGGCAACTGCAGGAGATAGAAGATGTTGAGAACTCTTTGATGTCTGAGGAGACATAAGGATTTGGTTCTGGGAGTGTCATTATTCTGGTCAGTGCCTTCAGAGACGAATTTGAAAAGAAACAAGAAATATTAACCGTGCCAGCTGAGGGGCTGTGGTAATCATAGACACATAGAAACTGTACAGTATCCCAGGTTGGAAGGGGCCCATGAGGATCATTGAGGCCAACTTATGTCTCCACACAGCACCACCCAACGTTCAAGCCCTACATTAAGAGTGCTGTCCAAATGCTCCTTGAACTCTGGCTCTGGAGCCGTGCCCACTGCCCTGTGCAGCCCGTTCCATGCCCACCGCCCTCTGGTGCAGATCCTTTCCCCGACCCCCAGCTGCCCCACCCCGACACAGCTCCGTGCCATTCCCTCGGGCCCTGTCGCTGTCACGCAGAGCAGAGCTCAGCACTGCCCTCCACTCCCTGTGAGGAGCTGCGGCTGCCATGAGGCCTCAGCTCCTCTGTTCCACTTGTTGCACACCGAGGGACCTCAGCTCTTAACATGTCTTCCCCTCCAAACCCTTCACCATTTCAGTCCCACTCAGAGGCTAGTGCGACACCAGGAGGTTTGTGTCCAGAGCAGGAGGCACAGGTCAAAAAGTACAAGTGTGGAAAAAAGAAACCTCAATTAACATGTTTACATACATCCAAAATGCACCTTCTGCAGAAACAATGAGTCTTGAAAACCCACAGGACTCTGTCTTGTCAGAGCATGCTGGTACCTGCATCTCTATCCTAGAAGCACTGAGGTTGGAAAATACCTCTGAAATCATCAAGTCCAACTGCTAAGCTTGTGGACATGGGATCCACACTGCACAGTGCAGGGGGTGAGGGTGAGAAGCACCACTGGGCTTCATGGGGCCACTCTGTCCAGAAGTGAGGGTTTGGAAACCAGAGCCATTCCTTCCAGAAATTCACACAAAGGTTACAGGGGAAAAAAAATTAAACTGCAAACATTGGCTGTACAGCTGTTAAGCTCAAAACTGTTCCCTTTCAAGTCTGCTGTGAACGTTTGCTCCTGTTCCACAGGGGAACTCAGTTAGTGTTCCAGCTGCTACTTCAGGCCCACTGCCTTGAGATGCACCAGAAGTGCTTCAGGAGGAGGCAAAAGGGCCGACTTGGGGGACTGAGCTCCTGAGAACAAGGTCTGTCTGTGCCTTGCTTTTCTTGTGAACCTAGCCAACATTTTAGAAAACACCAGTTAACAGAGGTAACCTCCCATCGGGGCATTCATCCCGGTGTGACCATGCTTAGTGATTTAGCTTAGGAGTACCTTTACGTGGCTGTAAGAGCCATATCACATGTGTGAAGTGAAGCCTGTCTAGTGTGTTGGGTTGTTTAACAGGACTTTGGACAAAAAGGAACAGAAAGCTCACAGTTGCTTTTACTCTTAGCATTGCTTATGAAACTTAGGAGATCAGAGGGTCATGGGGAATATCTTGCTAGTGATGTGTAATGGTTTGGAAATAAACACCAAGGGTGGCTCCAGCTGCCTTTGATCTAACTAAATGGCTATTATGTATATTCTATTTAACTTATTTTAAAATTAGGCAAAGAGCACACAAGAATGCTTCTCTGCGTGCTAGATGCCTGAACTTCCAACTGTGTTCTCAGGACCAAACAAAAGGAAAATGGTTCTCTTTCAAGGAGCTTATCATTTGGTAGATAGATAACACAAAGCAGGCACGAAATGCTGTGGGAAAGAGGAACTGACATTCTACTTTATCCCATGTTTTTAACATTTTGAATTTTTATTGATGAGGGCCAGAATTTGCAGATTTCACACAGTGTCTTTTGCCTGTGATTTTTATTTTTTTAAGTGGAACTTCTTAAGTCAAAAGTGATGAGCTCTTGGCTTAAAAAGATGGATAAGTAGTTAAATCCACAGTAGGCCTTTTTTACAAAGCTCATCAGAAGCTTTGAAGAGCGTGTGCAGAAAGTTTAGAAGACATTAGTTGGGATATAGTGCAGGGGTCTGATGGGCCCAGTCTTGTGGGACCCTGGTGAGATCCCTTGGCTCCTGTCACCACAGGGAAAGATTCTTCAGGCCCTTCCTGGTGGCCCAGAGGCACCAGCCGCAGTAACCCTGGCTGGCTGGCCTCCCTGCCCAGCACTCTCTCTAACCATGCCAGCCTGCCCACTGGTACAGCCTGCCTTCAGGAGTGATCTAGTGAGGGCTGGGCAAGAGCTGCAAAGAAACTTCGGGCTGGCAGCCTTGGTGTAACCAACAGAGTCCGATCCAACATTTTCAAGACAATGCCTTAATTTCCTAATGTTTTCTAAGAGTAGTGTTTTATTTTCACTACTCTTAACATGCTAGAGTCTTCCTTCGCTGCTTGTGTGTATGGAACTGTAGGTTATTTTGCTAAAAAAGCCTGCATTTATTAAGCAAGTATTTTCCTACATGAGAGCCTAGGAATTTTCAGTGTTTGTGTGCAGTATCCGCTGTCCCAAAACATAGGCACTGTGGCATTCATTATTTTCTTAGTGTCTTAAATGAGCCTCCTCATTCTTCTGTTGACTCATCACTACCTGGCATAACTTCTCTGACTAATAATGTGTCATAAATACTTGGAGATGATCTGTGGTGTTTGATTAACCAGCTCTTAGTGAGGGCAGCAGGGAGACAGTAATGCACATTCTCCTTTAGGTTATTCAGGATATCGTCGTCATGATGGGTGATGACCAGGCTGGCCCAGGATCACCGAGCACACCAGGAGGATAAACACAAAAACAGCATTTCTTCACAACCTGGAGTGAGCAGGCTGTTATGCTTTTATCACTGACAATGCTTGTTTCTCCTGTCACCCCGACTTCAAAGTCAACTGGGGTCCAGAGGGCATCAGTGTGACCTCTCATCTCATTGAGGTAGCATTCTGGTCCTGTTCCATTTCTAGAGATGCTGGGATTGAATTCAGCTGTTGGGGCAGTGCCCCTGCTGCCAGAGCTACCAAATTGCAGATCTGTGCTCAGCATCTTCAGGGAATGAGGCTGTAGGCTTCCTCTGCTAGTACAGCCGTGCCTGACAGTGACAGGTATGGGGTATGGACCAGACATTTAATTTTAATGTGTGCTAGTTATGATCGTCTGTTCTGTACTTTGAATTGGAAGATTTTTATCTGAATCACTTGTCATATTAGATTAGTTGTACATCCTTCAGAGTGCTTCACAAAGGCCTTGTATTTTTGAAAGATTTTGTCCTCTGTGGAGCTGCCTTAGCTGTGCTGCTACTTCCTCATCTCTTGCCTGGATGGAAAATGTTTGATATCTGGTAGCATGTCCAATGTCTGATAAAGAGACCTGATGAAAATTTATTCAGTATTTCCCTCTGCTTTACTGTTTTTTTCGGACTTTGAAGATTTCAACCAAATTGCAGTGTGCTTGGTTTAATTTGGTTTTCTGCCACAGATACAGTCTTTTTTGGTGAAGAATCGTGTGTGGCAGCAGCATACGAATGGGACTGAAAATGGAAATTGGTGCTCTTCTTCTTTGGTTGAATGCAGTAGTAAATCATCATTTGCCATTCCCCGACTGTGAAGAGAGATATCTTCAAGAGTTTGTGCGACACCAAAACCTTCAGTTTACATACCCTCTAGCCCAGAGACCTTGCCTGTGGGGAGACTGCTCCTCCCTGAAGTTTCTCAGAAACTGCAGGAGTCAAAGCTGAAGCTTCAAAGGACAGGAAGGGTGAATGTTGTCTTATCCTCTTGCTGAAGTGGAAGTCCATCTGTCTATGTTTAAATAACAAGGATGTTAGACTTCATGTCCATCTGTGAGGTGCTGAGTTTAGCATTCAGCTCTTCCTTGTTTTCTAAGTCAGGCCTTTTCAGAAAAAAAATAATGTTTATGCTGATGTGTACCCATTTAACAGAAGTAGGGTCGACTTCTTAAAAGTTCTTGCTCAACCAACATTAATAATCTAAGGAGGACTTGCATTTAAACTTATGCAGTTTTCTGTTTCTGTAAATATGTAGTAAAACATAAGCAAACTGAATATTTCATTGGAAAATGCGCCATGATAATATTTGCCTAAAACTTATAAAAATTTCCAAGAACTGTTTGCATCAAAGCAGTGAAAAAGGAATACCATTTTGCTCTACTGCATTCACTACTTAATGCAGAAACAGTTAGTTATTTGATAGTTTCACATTCATTTAACTAATATGATTGTTCACTTGTAGACTGAGTTCTGGATTTATTAAAACATGATAAAATTATTTTCATAACTTATTTCAGGCCACATTTTTCATTAGAAATGAACCATTACTTTCATGATGGTATAATATCAAAAATCCAACTGCTTTTATTATTTTATTTTCAAGACTTGTATATTAATGTTTTTGTTAAACACTGGTTTTCAGAAATGGTTTAATTAATTTGTTATCACAGAAATTTAAGTATTCATTCCATATTTACCTTTATCTCAGTAATATTCAAGAACCTGCATATTCAGGTTCAAGGCTTTTTAGAGGTTTTCACAGCACATAGTACAATGGAGAAGCCCGGTAAGATAGGCTAAAAGTAAATTACTGGTTTTATTGGTCTGTTTTATATACATATGAGTTGTTTGGACTCAAAAAAGCTGGTTCACTGCAGTTTAAAATAAATTGTTTGTTCAGCTCAAACAAGTTATCTTAGGAAGAACTGTGAGAAGGGCTTGTTTCTGTTCATCACCTCTTTCTGACTGATTGGCAGTCACTCAAAGTAACAATCTTAGTGATACTGACTGGGCTCAGATCCCCAAGGCTGAAAGTTGCCATGGTGTGGTGTCTGGCTGAGGAGCAGTTAAGTGTCTCTGACCTGAAACGGTCATATCCCTTGGATGGGTGGACCAGGTGGACAAAGTTGGTAGCAGCATTAATAGCCCTGCTTCTGTCTGCTGCCAGCCCTTAGCAGAGCCCAGGCAAGCTGCAAGTTAATGTGGCTGGTCTCAGTTATCATGGTGAAGTCTCAGCCACTGTTCAGCAACCAGCGCAGATACAACTGGGCAGCTCTGAAGGGATGTCAGTTGTAGATCACTGATTGTTGTCATTTGTAATTAGCTTCAGAATCTTCTGAAAACCTAGCATTGAACATGTGCTGAAAGAAGGAAGCATTCAAATCTTAGCTATGAAGTGAGCAAGACTATGAAGTAGTTTGTGCAAAACTGAGTCCAGGCAACAGCCAGAAACACCAGAAACACCTCTGTTTCCTAGTCTACATAGATCTTGGCCTGTTTCGAATCTGCCACATTTAAAACTTTCATACAGTTGCGGGTCTGGATGGTTCTGATTACTTCTGGCAGTTTATTAATAGCTTTGCTTTATTTTTATTTTATCTTATTTTATTTTAAACAAGGCACGACACTCAAATCAAGGTAAACCAAGAAAAAGCAAAGGTATGGCCTACAGCATAAGGTTTTACTGGCAAAGATGTATCAGCTAAGAGCTTGAAAAAATCCTTTGCCACCCCAGCCAAGATAATTATGTTAGCAAAATCTCTTGTGCAGGTTTTGCATAGCAGTTCCAACAGAAGAATGCTTTTGCTGGCTTAGCTTGTATCATTTGGAGATGCAGTGCAGCTTCCTGCCAGAAAACCTCCTGCATCTTTATTAAGAGGACTGCTGACAGAGACACATGGTAAAGCCAGAGCAGCAGAGTATCTTCTGCTGTGCTGCTGGTTGAGGCGTGATCATGCACTCACAACTTCTGCCACTGCCCAAGTCCAAATTAGCTGTGAATAGAAAATGAGCTGCATTTTAGCAAACTAAGCTGATCTTTCAAATATGATTTTCCTGCAGCTCATGTTCTGTAGTGGACATAACCAAGATACCTTTAAGCAAGCTGGCTCGAGTATCAGATGCTTTTTAGCATTAGCTGTGCCAAGCACCGCACTTGTGAATTTAGGCTGCTTCCTGGCAGCATGAATTGCCCTTGTGGAGCTCCACTAGTATAAGACACGGCCATTTATGAGCTCTTGTACTAGAGGCAAGCCAATGTCCCCATACTGCCCTCAACAGCAATATGAAGATTAAAAATTAAACTCATCAGACTTCACTGCCTGTTCCCAGTTGAGACAAGTGGAAGTTGTTCACCCTGCAAAATGTTGTTGAGTTTGTGGGGGGGGGGGGAGGAGGAGAGGGGAGCAGGGAGATATACAGAGACTTCCCCAGTTCTGCAGTTCTGGAGCAGCAGGTTCCTGTCAGGCCTAACTGATCCACGCATCTGCTCCTGTCCTTCACCGAGGTTCCTCAGCAGCTGGAAGGCAAATCTCCCAACAGCCTTTACAAGAGGACGCTGAGGGCACGCCTCATGGCCGCACATTTCCTCGCAGGGAGCAGAGGGGCAGCGCTGAGCTCTGCTCTCTGGGGACAGTGACAAGGCCTGAGGGAACAGGGTGGAGTTGTGTCAGGGGAGGGGCAGGAACAGGCTCCCCAGGGCAGTGGGTCTGGCCCCAAACCTGGCGGCGTTCAAGGAGTGTTTGGACACCACTCTCAGAGTTTGAATTTTAGGTCCGTTAGAGTTGTTGGTGATCGCTGTGTCCTTTTCCACCTATGAACTGAAATATCTTGAGATGTGTTAAAAATAATTGGATTTTGTTTGCTTTAGTTGAGCTTTTAATAGAAACATCTTGTCTGAGCCCTCTTATCTAACTTAGAATTTTCTGTCTGTGAGGAAACCATATGCAGAGCATTTTGTTGTTTTCTTTAACATCAGCAGTCAAACTCATGGAAGAGTAGGTAACTTTTATTAAAGTTCAGAAGCTGTACATGGTGACAAGTATATTGCCAGCTAGAACTGCACAGAGTTCATGTTTGTGTTGGGTTTCCTTTTGAGCTGTTACACTCTGTTCATACTAGCCAAATTGCTGAGAGGCTTGGTAAGAGAGGTGAGCCAGCCTTGCTGCCCGTAGTCCTGTAACCAATTAGCACAAAAGTGTGTGTTTGGGAACATCATGTTCTCCACATTATTACAGGTCCTTAAAGGCTTTTCTCCTGTAAGCTCTCTGTTAAGACGGTGAGGACAAGAGAATCTGGAGAATTGCAGTACTAAGTTTAAAGTTTTAATAAAGAGTAAGGCTGGGGCTCTTGTACTGGAGGTCCATGAGTTCTTGCTCTGTTCACAAAAGATTACCAGCAGAATTTTGTGTACAAGATGGGGGAGAAGAGGGTTCGTTTGGGTTTTTGTTTTTTGATATTTTTAACTGAGCTATGCGTAAGGGAGATGATGCCTGCACTTATTTTAGAAGTATATGTTTTGCTTATCATGGTCTGTTTTAAGATAGGTTATGTGTGGAAATTATCAGTAGAGATTCTGAAACAGAAATAAATTTACATTGTGAACTGTGACAAGTCCTAGACTCCACATTCTCTAGAACAATCTGTTCTCATATGTTTATACATTGTTATTGTTACAATGTGATTTATTGATTTAGAAAGCCATCACAACTGTAGATGTAGCATCCAAGAGGTCTTTGAGAAAAATATCTGAAAATGCGTGGCTGTGGTCATTCTATGATTGTGTATGCAAATGTTTTCTTTTGGTCTTCAAAAACTAAGGAATCAAATGCTTTGTCTACTGCAAGCAGGTATTTTAGCATATTTGTGAATAAATTAAGGGAAAATCATTCTCTGTGCTTATTGAAAATGGGAACTAGTTTGACTTACTTTGGATTATGTATGATGTTTATTATATGCTGTTCTAGTATAATTGCTCTGGAATTCTAGTCCCTAACAAATGATGTTTTTTGAAAAATTGAGGATGTGCCAAAAAACAGAGTATTTAAAAAATTCAGGAATTGCATCCAGGAAGCAATGAGGAGTCTGAGAATCACAGACCAACAAACTCGCGCTACAGACAAGAGAATTATATGCTTCTTGGTGAAGAGTAGTCTTTCTGAGTTCAGGAAGGGCACATCCTGAGACAGATCTGTTACTTGGTTTGTATGGCACTGAGTGAAGGGAGAGCTGAAGAGGATCTTGAAAGGGTAGTCCTGCACCAAATTCCCTAGAGAGCACACAGGGTTCTTAGGAATCTACATGTCCTTTCAAAAGTGTTAAATAAAATTTTCTCACTCACACACCACTCCTTGTGGGTGATTTCTTCTCTCTTCCTATCTACCACTGCTGTTACATATTTTACATAGTCCAACTAATGCCACTGTGACCCACTAGAATTTCTTCTGCACGTCTGGAAATCATTCAGTGCATTTGGACAGAGGCTTCCAGCTCAGTTTCCTCTGAAAGGAATTCAGTTAGCACATGCCAAAGCCTCTTAAAACTCAAACTAGTATGAGGCAACTGGAGACAATGGAAGTATTTGTGTCAAATTTAGTTTTGCTCCAAGCCAAGTTCTTGTCGTAGGCATGCCCATTCAAACCCAGTACGCACCACATAAATACCATACCACAACTGAAATTGCAGTGGAAGGCAGGGGAAGTAGATGAAAGGTTTTCTTAAAAGATCAAGAGGAAGTGACTTTTGGGGGCGTTTTTAAAATATTTAACAATTTTTCCTAATTCCCAATTACAGATAACTCAAAGGAGTTAGTATCTCCTAAATACCAAGTGATGGCAGTTGATTTGATTGAGCCTATATAAATACAAAAGGTATTTTTTTACCTGTCTTCCACCGAAGAAGTTTTAATCTCTATAAAGAACATAGAATCATTGCTTGAAAGCTTTACTACCAGCTCAGTTTTACCTAAAGTCTAACTGGAACATGCATGGATTTTCATGTTTACAGTATAAGACTTTTGATTCTCCTTTTAATATATTGATGCTTACATTTGAGTGCTATGTTGCAAAACATATTGCATGCCAAAGTTACATTTCATCATCTATTCTAAATATTTGTATGCACAGTTAATGTATTACATATGTGATGAGACAACATTTTATATGCACACACAATAGATTATGAAGGTACCGATCTTTTTTCATTACAAAGTTACAGTAATTGTATAATATTACCTTACAGAAGGCAGCCATCCAACATTATGAATAACCTAGAAGTAAATCACTTACTAAATTGACCAATAAACATGTCAGTAATATATTTGAACTTGGTGAAGGTTTTAAGGTTTAAAGGATTTCAGTTTGCACTCATGGAAGTGATTGAGTTGAACACTTGTGTAACACTTGTCCCTTGCAAAGTAAAGGAATAAATTTTCACCCAGTAGTATAGACAACTCTCAAAGAGGCCTGAATGCTTTGTAAATCCTTACAGTGAATACTGTTCTGAGGATATGCCTAGTGCAAGAGAATAAATGTAAAGCAGTAATGATGCGATAAAAAAATTACAAAACAAACTGTACTGTGACTACAAAATAGAGAGAGACTAAACAGAAATTTCATATTAGAAAACATGTTCGAGAAAGTCAAGGGGACCTGGAGTGGTGCAGTCTAAGGAGAAACTGACACAGAAGTGTCTTTTTAACTGCTCTTGGTTATGAATGAATTTTTGACTGAAGGAGGAATGTAAGGACAGAGGAGTAGAAACTGTTAAGTCGTCCTATGAAGGGGTACATTGAGAGATTGCTTCTTGTAAAATCTGTTTTGATAAAAATAAGTTGAGATTTGAAAACTGGCATTGAGGAGGAAAGTAAGTAATTCTCAGGCTGTGAGAATCTCATTTCTGTGGAACCTGCGGATGTACGAAGAGTGTAAAGTATAAAATGAAATTCAGATGAATTCCCTAGGTCTTTATCTGCAATTTTGCTTCAGTAAAAAAAAATACAGTTTGTAATATTGTAAATAGTCTGTGTTATGTTAAATGTCTTTGGTTTTGGTATATCTGTTGTAAGACTGCACTGGCTGTGTGGGATAAAACTAATCCTGGGAAGTGTAAATCATGCATCTTATTGCATCCTTCCTTTGGAATTACAGATTTGTATCAAATTTGAATAACAGCTGGCTGCTAATTTTGCAATCCATGTTAATGTATTTTACTGTAACGATTTTATTCAGCTCAATTAATTTTTAAATTGTATGTGAATTCAAAGCTATTTTTAGTGAAGATATCTATGTTTTAACTCAACTATCAGTCCACTGAATCTGAAGCATTGATGCTTCTGTGAGCACTTTGGCTTCTTTTATCTTCTCGCAGGATAAGTTAGGGTCCTTGCTAAGAGAATCTATTGTTTGAGAGGCACCTGGATCTATTCTTCTTGGTTGATATTATTAGTTAATATCCCACCGTAGCAGAGAATTTGAACTGTTATAGTAGAAGCTAAGTGACCCAGATTTGACATGCTCTGTTGTCACATTTGTGTGTCACTTAAACATGGACACATTAGTCTTGTTTAAGTGAAGGTTATATCCTTGATTCTTTCTCTATTTTTTCTGGTTTTGTTTTTTTGTTGGTTTGTTTTTTGTTTGTTTGTTTGTTTGTTTGTTTCCAAGGTCAGTTCATAAAGGAATAGATATCTACCAAAACTTATTCTGGGCTGAACACAATGTCATGTGTGACTGAAGCTCAGTTAATCCCTTCATTCCCTCTTTGTTCTGACCCTGGTACTTTCTACACTGCATTAAAAAATACAGTTTTTCAGTTATTTTGTAGATCTGAACCACATTTGGGGCCTGGTGTAATCCTAGTGAGGTTATCGTAGGTGACATACAGTGAGTCCAAGTTCTGACAAAATAGTCTGGTTGATGATTTCACATCTGCTTTTAAGACACAAAACATTTAGTTGTGCTTAAGATGTTTGTACAGCTTCAGGAAGGAGGTTTATAGTGTTGATAAAGATCTTCATTTTGAGGCTCCACCTTCTTGAGGAGCTCCAGAGTCTCATCCCAAGTTTAGCAGAATCACCAAATTGCCTAAAGACTCCCCTGGGAAAGTCATTATTACATACATTTCTTACATTTCATAGTGGAGGAAGTTATACACAACTTTGTATTTATTGTGAAATTCAGTGTTCAGTATCAGATGTTTGGCTGAAAACGGCAGTACCATATTACAGCTGAATGAAGCCCAGCCTTTTACAGTAAATGCTATTTTGTCCTAAATTAGTGATTTTGCCCCCCGTGCACACACTTGTGAAGAATATCTCATCCTCCAAATGTTGTAGATACTGTATGTTCCCCCTGGGAGAGTTATCTAAAGAAAAAATGGGACATACAGGAAGTCTTCACATGAAGATCATTTTAAGAGTGTCTCCATATGTGCTTGCCTAGAATTTCCTAAGCTTAGCTGAATTTCTGAATCATGTAATGCTGACAGAACAGAAGACAGAGTGCTGGCCAAGGTGGACATCTGATTTTATCTGGAGTGAGGAGATCTACATTTGTATTCCTTGTCCAGTAATGGTGAATACTTGTCACTTAAAAATTAGCTTGACTACATTTAATTTTAAAAATATATTATGTGAACAAAAATAAAGACAAGAAACTTTCATAATGTTGTACTACTGTTGTGTAGAATTGGAAGAATGCTTGGTCAAAAGGATTTACATTTGTGGTATTTTGAAGATATTGGGAGATTGCATCAGATATTGATAAATGCTGTTTTCACGTGGAACGTCTGGGTTTACGTGATTATTTTTGAGTTTCTGAGGCAAAAAAACCATCATTTGCATCCCTTTTGGAGCATTGTTTTTGGAGGTGCAGCCCGTATGCTGATAAGCAGTTAGTAGAGCATGAACAAAGAACGTCTGGCTTTAGAAATGTTGTATGTGTTGCCATTAATACAAAGGATGCCAAAAAAAACCTTAACTTTAGTGTGGCATACCCAGTGATAAAGACACTAGCTGCGAAATGCTGGTTTTATAAGTATAATTCATTATACTTTCTTTGTTCCAGTGTTACAAATTAGGGTCACTTGTGTCAGGAGATTAAAACCTTTTTGTCTCTCTTTGATATCAAACTATTCTTTTTTAGTCCCTTTTATCTTGCAGAGCAGCGCTGAATTCCACAGCATCTTTGTCATTTCGTTCATGTTATTTGCAGCAATCATTTAATTGGTTTTAGAACTAATATTATTTAGTCATACTGTCATTTCCAACAACAGAGACTCTTTAATATGTTACAAATGTTAAAGAGGCTCCGTTGTTAGCCTGGTAAGCATATGTATGAGAAAGAGCACAAAGAATTTTGGGGCCATGGTGGGAGTGCGAGGTAGCTAAATTGGGAGGAAAAAGAAAAAAAACATACAAGTCAAAGTAAGATTGTACATCTGAAAAACTACAGCAATCTACTGAAAATTAGTAGATGATAGTCTTGAGTAGCTTACAGTGAACCACGGGTACCAGCTTCCCTGAAGCACAGAAATAGGAACTTGGAGAAGCTTGTAAAAGGTGTCCTCAGGGAATCTTCCATTTTTTCACTATGATACCTTTAATCCTAGAATTGTCAAGCCACATGGAAAATAATAGGACTGAATAGTTCAGTCAGTTAAAAGTTAGTATTATTTCTTTTATCAAAAATATTAGGTCTTCCTGTGTTTCTAGAGCTGCTAGGATTTGTATAAACTTTGAAACAAGTGAAGTCAAGTATTGAAATTGCATTACTCTTCCTTTTTTAAGACCATTATCTGTCGCTAAGCAGACAGTGCTCAATAGAAATAAAGAACTTAAAGCCAATATTTTTTAACAGATGATTCAGCGAGAGGCAGAAGTAAAGAATAAGGTAACTGCTGTGGCGTTGACAGACTCTGTTCACAATGTGTGGCATCAAGAAGCTGGCAAAACTATTCGAGAGTGGATGCGAGAGGTGAGGACTTTTCTTCAAAGGGTTGGGGCATATACACCTGTGTATGGTTCTATAAATATTTCTTTATCTACTAACCTCTTCCATTTCTTTAGGCTGTGAAAAAGAGCGTGTTTCAAAACTATGGGAATCATGTCCCCATAACCAGCCCCTAAAATAACTGAGATGAAAGCAGTTTCTGAGCTTCGAAGCTAACAGTCAAAATAATAAGATTTGGCTCCAATGTGCAACGTAGAAGCATACACTGCTGTAGCCCAAGTGTTGTCTGGTAACTGGTGCAAAGTCCTGAGAACAATCAGAACACCAGAGTTCTGCTCCTGGCCCGATATGATGGTGGTAGAAAAGCCCTTTTATGTTATTTGTGATTCAGCTTGCTGATTTATACAGCTGGCAAAAAAATCTTGCTTTTATAAGGCATGGTTTCTTCTGAAGCACTCAGATTTTCTGATGAGAAGTCAGAGTTTTACTACTGTAGGAGGGAAACCACTGGCTAGTCCAAGATGATGCAGTGGTGATTTATGGCCAGCAAGCACAGTTTTCCACCCTTTGGTGAAGGATAACTCTTGCATTCATTATTCATTTTAATACTTAAGTATGGGATTGTTGTGATCTAAGTGCTTTTTTAAGTGAGACTAACTGAATTTTTGAGTTTCTTTCTTGACAAATCAAGCTTGAACCCATGTTTTCTACGTTCATTTCAGAGAGGTAAAACAATAGGTGTGTGTGCCAGATATAAACTATACTGAATTTTTTGTTAGTCTTGACTTTTTTCTTGTGGTTTTAGTGAAACACTGTATGTAGACTGCCTTCTCTGGACTTAGCCTTACCATTTTATAAGCCATGACTGATGGGAGTAGAGAATCACCTGGGATGCAGTCTGACAGCTCTGCCTTAAATGTTAAAAATATGAAGAATGGTAACCCCTACAGGCTCTGTCAGAAAAATCCCCATTTTCTTTATGGGAAATCAAAACCTTAAAATATATGTTATGTAGTAAAACTGAAATTTTAAATCCTGTAATTTGAATCTGACAACTCCATTTTTCTTTAAGCATTTAGTCTGAGTAAGACAAGTGCATTACCTTTAATTTCATTTGCAGAATGTAGATCTTAAAGAATAAGTTAAATGATTAATGGCCTAAAAAGTGGATGGAGTGTCATAACTTACATTAGCATTGAAAATCTCCAATAAGAAAGAAGAACTTTACATATGTGAAGTGTGGCTGAGTGGTATTAAGACTAGCATATCACCTGGATATCTCTTACTTTAATCAGGTTTAAGGCTACTGGTAAAATGAATAATAATTAAAATATACACCTAATCGCTGCCTGTCTGTAAGGCTAATTGCTGTCATTGAAAGAATGAATTGTTAAAAAAGTAATTCTTCATCGAGCTATCTCTCCTGTATCATTGGTGGCCTATTTTTAGTACCTATAGAAGTCATGATTTTTGAATTTATTAGGAACTGTGATGAATGATAAAACAAATCATCCATTTACATATCTTGACACTGCTTTCGAGAATACTTATTTCTTACAGGCAAGTGTCACATTGTATATAAAAGCTGGTTAATTGTGTGCTAATCTTCTGTATTATCTCCAGCTCTCTGATGTAGTGTTCTATTGGTAGTTAATATTAATTTTACTTATTTCAAATGAATGTAATACTTCATAAAAATTCTACTTCTTTTATAATTTTTACCATCTTACATTTGCAATTTCACATTCAGCTGTTAATTAAAATTATATATGCAAATTGTAAAATGTGTAATACTTTACTACTTTAAACCCTAAAGCCTTTGTGAAATATTCCATTTTAACCATTTTTTACTAAAAAGTTACATTACTGGGTAGTGTGTTTGTTTTTATTTTTTTTGTCCATCGAGTTCAATAGTTTCATTGATCTACTGTTTCTTACAGAAATCTGCCGTGCTTTGTGAACTTCACTTTCTAATCTCATACAGCAACCCTTCCTTTATGTTGTTCCTGCTCTCCCTGGTCCCAGAACAGTAGGGTTGCCTTGACAAATCTATTCAAAAGCCATTCCTCGGCCTTTATTGGTGGGGACTGAAGCCTTTGAAATTCTCTCCTCACTGCAACACAGCTGACATCTTCTTCCAGACAGAATGAATTAAGGAAATACAATAAGACACTTGATCTACCAGTCAAGGATCTTTCCACAGTGAGGACAGACTCCATGGTGCACAACTAGGGCAGCAAGCATCTACAGATACACAATACATGCTTGTTTACCGGAATAGCCATCATGCATTTTTACAGTCATGATTGATGGGATGATTTTTTAGAAATCTGTCTGAAAATTCATTGGGCCTTTCCCAGAAAAATGTTGTGGGTTTTTTTTTTCTCTGATGAAGTTAATCACTTTCTGAGGAAGGCAAAACTCAGATTTGTAGTTAGGGAAGCCATGTAGATCTTGTATTTCAGCTGGCAATCCTATTAAAAATGTAGTTGTTTTATAATTAAGTCTTCAGTTTAGTATATTGGACGTAGTTTCAGCGTATTTTATTAAAGGTGTATTATTTAATACTTTAATTCAGGGACTCCTCTGAATAGATACTGTTTGGAGCAAAACATTTAAAAACTTACTTGCAAATTCATCCTACTCATAGATTCAAGAGTGAAAGTAAATATTAATGCTTCATCAACCTAGTTCCCCGAAGACCAGTATTTACATTTTTAAATGTTCATGGCAATTCATCTCAGTTATATTTTCAATTATTTGGACATTAATCTGCTGTCTCAATGGCTTTCACTCACTTGTAATTTCTTGTATTGTAATTTCACAGCCTTCTCAGCACAACATACTCCATCAAAACTCCCTTAGAATTCTGACTTCTTGTGGCTTCACCTCAGTGTTTATATAAATGCCTGTGCAACGATTACAGAGGGGAATGGCTTAAAATGTGCAGTGGCTAGTTAAGACTCCCGTTGGACCAGGGACCTGCTGAAGTCCACTGGCACTCAAAGTAGTCTTAAAGACAGCACGCTACAAATCTGCTGAGTTACAGTCTTCCTCTTTTTACATATTTAGGATGAAATTAGAATATTTAGAGATCACTTGGTATTATCCAGCTAGTGTAGTTTAACTTCCAATCCCTGTTGAGATTGCTCTGTACATTTTGATGTGACCATTGCAAAGTCTGTTTATTCTTGCTCTGAGGCTTTGGCTTACCAATTGCACATCTTCTCATGCAGAACTGTTGTAACTGGGTGTCCAGCTCTGAGCCACTGGACATGTCTGTGGAGTCCATGCTGCCTGACTGCCCCCGAGTCTCTGCAGGTATGTTGCTTTGTGTGCAGCCAGTGGATATACCTACTTGTGCCCACCAAGTGCCTGGTTATTTAAAAATACATTTGGTTTTGAGAGTGTATCTTACCGGTTTTACAGCAAGATATGGTTGAAAGCATATGGCTGACTGAATATGGCTCTTTTATTACATACACGTTTTGTTTCTTGGATAGCGTGTAAGCTTTCCTGTCTACCTACATTTTTCTAATCTTCTTTTCTCTCTGGGTTTAATTATTAATGACTTATAGATAGAAGCTTAAGAAAAAAATAATGATGATGAAAACTGGGAAATGTATTGTATGTCCTTGAATAAATACCTAGCTTTATGTAGGCAAGAAGAATTAATGAAAGGTACACCTAAGTGAAATAAGTCTCCTTTCTGAGTCCTGGTAAACAGAAGTCTGGTGTATGTAGCAGATCATTTACAGTGTCCAAGGATCTTGATATGAGATTTCTGTTGTTTTGGAAGCATACAGATATGCTCTCCCATTAGTGAATCATAAATCGTAAGGAGCACGTAAAATGATACGCAGAGTTGTGTTGATGTGCATTAATTCCAGAAAGTAGATATAATTGTTGGTGTAGCAGGAAAATCTCAGATCTCCATAGGAAAGTAATCTAAAATACATAAAGCTGTTACTGAACATGTTTGATTTGATTGTTCATGTTTGATTATCAGATTTCCTAAAAGCCATAGGTAGCATATTTCTGTAGAATATAAAACCAGGTTCAAAGGAACACTGTGATCATGCCTATACAATATTAATTTAATAGCTGGAGCACTGTTTGACCTTGCTGTGAGACTCTGTTGTTCATTTGTTAAGTTAGAGATTCGTATCTGTCTAGATATGTGAGGTTGTTAATGAGACCTCACATTGCAGATGAAATTTAGTTTACTGCAGGTTATTTTTAAGGCTCAAAAAATTTAGCAGTACTCTGTTTGAGAGCTCAAAACAACTAGAGACCAGTAATCATGTCTATACTGTGGGTTGGGATCTAATTCTGCAGATCATCAGCTCTGTACAGACGCAGTGCAATAGCATTGACATTGCTCTTTAGTGCTTAGGGAAATGAAATATTACTAAAATTTTCATAGATTCAACGTTCATTTACCAACTTCTTCCTCCTTTAGGGAAAAATACTGCAATTTAAAAGAAAAATATTGTTCAGTAGTAGAATTCTTCCAAACAGAATTAACTTTCAGTCTTTGACTTGTACGTCACTTTTGTGGAAGAGAGCACATTATGGAGGTCATGTTAGTCAGGTAAATAAGTGCTTGGATAGCAACCTGTGAGTTTATAGTGCACTTGCCAATACTGGAAACTGTCCATTTGAGCTTCTCCTCTCTTTCTTTGTATTCATGCCACGTAAATAATGTAAAGAGTGTTATATAAAAGAAATCCTAAATGTTATTTAAAAAACAGACTGACACTTTAATAGAGCTATGAATAAGTCTTAATTTTACATTTCTGTTGAGGGTCATAGTGGGCATAACGTTTATGTCCAACTTAACGAAGTCCTGGGTACAGTGAAGTCTTGGGCAGAAGAATTAATTTGAGTAGAGTAGGATTTCAGCAAATAAAAATTATAAAATAGTAAACTGGCTATTTATATTTTTTTCATGCATATGTACAATGCCAGGGGATTAAGATCATTGATACGATAAATTTTGGACAGTGATTTAAATAGAAGCTGACTATTTCCAGCTTGGTTCTTTATAATACAAGGACAGTTTTAAACAGTGTAGCTTTATGTGACTACTGCTGAATTATCACTTAACTCATATGTTTTAGTTTATTTTTCTTTCTATATGTGGCCAACTGTAAGACATTAACAGAGGAACAACTGAATAATTATTACAGTGTGTTTATTTGAACAATAGCAAAAGCCTGCATTAGGGCAATCTGTAATAAATTCAAGAATTGCTACTAGATTTAGGAGCATTAGTATTTAATGTGATTTTCTGAGAATTGCAGTACTGAAATAGCCCACATTCAAATGCTGGCAGCATTGCCCGTGGTATTTAGGTGAATTAACAGTTAGAGCAATCACAGCAATGAGAGATTTTTTTTTAATGAATCTTCTGCAGAAGGAAGATTAATTTCTCTTTTCTGCTTGGAACCCCATTTTTCATTTGTGTTTGTACTGAGAAGTAAGTTCTAGAGTAACTGTCTCTTGGGTAAATCTCATGAGAAAATTTTTCCATGAAAGATTTGGTACTCAAGAGCAGTCAGCATACTGGGGGTATGCCGGCAAACCCAGTTTATTTGTGAGAAGTGTCCCGCTGCTGTCCAGCATTACTCATGTTCTTATGTTGTTACTCTTCCCTTTTCTTTCTGACAAGAACCAGGCATCCTTCCTTATGTGAGAAGACTCCAGCAGTCTTCCTCAGTCATTTATAATTTGCTGGTTTGGGTTGGCGGACACCAGTCTCCTCTGCTCAAAGCTGTCCCTGGTTTCCAGCTGTGGAGCACTGCATAAGATCGTCAGCTGTTCGCCTCTCAACTCATTAGCTTGGAGGATCTCTCTGTCTCCTGCCTTCAGTTTCCTGACTTCTTCCACCTTATTCACTTTCAGCCTCATTAAAAACCTGTTAGACTTTTGGCCTTTTTCCTTGGTCTTAGTCCACCTTCCTAATGAAGTAAAACAAAAAGACTTCTATTCTTTCTTCCTCAGAGGAAATGAATCTGTTTCTTATCTGTCTAAAGGTGTAAACAAAATGCAGGGTGGAGAGAGGGGAAGACTTTAAAAGCAGTCTGTACATTAAGGACCATCATACAAAATGCAGTGGCAGTAGGAGTCATACAGGTTGGAGGTGAAATTGGGACGGAAATCTTAATGACATGTGGCTTCGTGTTACTGGTATCTGTAGTTGTAGCTCCCTTAATGTCTCTGAAACTGTACATCATTTTCCCTATTTCTAGCGAAAGACGTTTTCACCCCAAAGGCAAAAGCCCTTTGGGAAGCACCCTATTGGAGTCGGTGCTGGGCAGGAACTGAGGATGGGAGAAAGCAGGTCCATTGGTCTGTGACCATCTCTGTTGTTATCCTGAACATTAGCTCAGGGAAGGTATCATGGTAAATTTTGTCAGGTAAGCATGGCCCTTGTTTTCCTGAATACTGTAATTTTGGGATGTCTCATGGGAGATCCCTAGTCTTTGCATAGGATACCTTCCTTAGCTCATGTGTTTCTAACACTGAAAGCTTTTTGTTTAGGAGAGAAGATTTCCAGTATTTTGCCAAAGTGGATATGCACCAACGCTCATTTACATAATCAAATAAAAATAAGTTATTGTAACATCAGTAAAATGAATTACTTAATCAAACCCTTTTAAATCCTTTCTAGTTGATCCTCAAGATTACTAGTTATTCTTCTAACAGTTGCAGCCAGTGTAGTTAAAACATTGTAAAGTAAGGAAACTATAGCATCAAAAGACAAACAAGATAACACAATGAAATGAAATGTTGACAGTAATCAAGGAAAGCTCTTTTCACAAATGACATGAATGTATGTCTGTATAATAAGGAAAATAGTGCAAGAATGAATCCATGTAGCTGAATAAATTGAATTCTGGCTGGCTGCAGGAAAAGAAACTCTCCAATATGGGAGAGATGTGAGACCTTTGCTAGTGCTGCTGGTGACCAGTGTTAAACTGTGAACTTTGGGATAGTATTTTGCGGGAGGGGTAATAGATACTGGTACCAAACATGAAGCATGATTCTGTCTGTTATATAAAACATTTGTTTCATTTAGGCAAGCCAAACTCAACCTTTTTTACTCTGAATTAAGAAAATATCATTAATATTATTTCAAACAGGCTGCTGCAGGTGTTAGGCTTTTTTATACATAAATAAGTAGAAGGAATAAAATGGTTTTACAGAATTACAGAGTGGCTGAGGTTGGAAGAAACCCCTGGAGGTCATCTGGTCCAACCACCTTCTCAAGAAGAGTGACCAAGTTGGCCCCTGTTCCCCAGGAGTATGTTCCTCCTTCTATAACATCGATTGCATGTCAGTAAAGAAACCATGGTCATAGTAATTCATGTACAAATAAGTTGTGGGGTTTTTATTAGTATATTTGCCCTACCTGTGTTACTAGAATAGGAACTCGGTTACAGGAGATTGAGCTGCTGTTTCAAACTTTTGATGTCTAAACTCATTTGTCCCACTGAGCCCCTGCTGGGTGTGTCCTCAGGTTCTTCCACCTATGTCCCTCTGGTTCCATCATACTGCTGATGTGGAGGTATGGAGAAAAAGGCCCCATAGTTGCTCCCATGAAGGAGCAGCACTGTCATCCACTGAGCCTCTCAGCATAGCCACGGCCAAAAGCATTCCTGTACACATTAATCACACGCTATGTACTTTGGCAGGGGGGAAAGTTGGAGATTCTTCTATATGCACATAAGAGACTTGCAGTTCAAAACAAATGAAAGATGAGATTCAGCAGAGCTCGCTGAAAAACAGGAAAAAGCTTGTTACCTGCTGTTTTTGAGTCGTTGGCATAGCTTGATTTAATATCCAGCCAAGAATATGCTACTGAACAGTCCCCTGGAGACCATTGCTTTGTGCTAAGTAATAGAATAGCATCAATAATCCTTCCATGGGGCTACAGTAAATTTGAGTAAAGTTATTCTGGACTGTTAGATCTGCTTAAAAGCACTGATCCAAGAAACTGAGAGCGTGGCTTGCACAGCAAGCCTTCCTTTGGAAGAGCGGACCTGTAGCTGAGCCCCTGCATGCCTTTCCACCAGCTCATGAGGTAGCACTCTTGTGAAAAAGCTTGTGTTGGTACTGGTGAAACCAAGAATTATCCATTTGACTACAGAGGTGCTAGTTTTATTGGCTTTATCTGACAGCTGGCTTTTTCCCCACTATTACAGAAGTTCAGAATTTATGCAGGCAGGCCTCCTTAAGGCGCAGGTGCATGCTGAGCAGATCCTGGGCTTCAAGCAGAAGGACCTCCAGCATGGTCAGATGGGCTCTGCTGAGCAGCAGGGTCTGTTCTTTGAGGTAATTACGTGATAGAGGCCTGTGACAACCACAGAGAAGGACCAACTTACTTGTCTCTGCTTTTTACTCTCAGATTTACTTAAACCCCATTAAACTGCTCATAACAAACAAGGCAGAAGCAACCGTAAACTGCATTAGGCACTGAGACAATACCTGGCTCATCCCCTTAGTGCTTTTTAGTCCAGTTTACCAATGCTTCTGATTTTTCACTCTTGAATCAATTTTCTGAAGACTGATCTGGAGTATTTTCTGACACTAGTATTTTGTGACCAATGATTGGTGTCCAATAACTTTACCAAGTCAAGAAGAAAGTACAAAACCACACATATTTTAAAATAAGACAGATTAGGCATTTTACCCGTTTTGCTAAAAATGTTATTTTTGCATTCAGTAGTCATTCATGGGGATTAAGATTACAGTAATCAGTGTTTACTGTAAACCTCTTTGCGTTTTATGTCTTCATGTAGTTCTGTCAATAAAAGCTTTTCACTTAAAAGATTAAACACCACAGTGTTCTGTCAAAGCGGCAGGCTGCTGTATTTACTTACATGTCAGTTTGTTTTAAGGTATTTGCAGCCTTAATAGTGCAAGCTGAGAGTGCAGAGATCTGCAGGATGGAGGTAGCCTGGTGTGAGCATCTTTCCATGCCAGAATAGCTTGTCCTGCACGTCCGTTTCTGCCCCTGTACATTGTCTTCCAGGGATCGGAAGTTATTACAGATACTTTGAAGCATCAGCCTGTCTCAGCACTGGCTCTAGCAGTTGCTGCACGTGTGCACTAAGTCTGACTTCAACTAATGTCTTCTTAGTGCAGGAGTAAGTAGCTTTTTCCCTGCTCCCGATTCTTCAAAAGATCTCTGCTCTTAGTCTCCTGCTCAGCCTCAGGTGTTTCAGGCAGCTTTTTGTTTCATGTGTAATACCTAGCTGGATGTGTTTTGAGTCCCTTAGTTTCACAGTGCTTTGGAAAGGGCAAAAATCTATTAAGACCTGTTGAGCAGTATTTCAGATTCAGTTCCAGAAAGCCAGAGCCTCAAAAGTAAATATGAAAATACGAATTTGAAAGTGTTGACTTGAGCTACTTATGTTGCAGCAATGAGAGAATTCAATTTTGTAAGAATTTCAATTTTGTCATTAATTTTTATAACTCTCTGCATGAGTGATTAGGTTTTTAAGTACCCCTAGTGTTGTTATTTTGTAGCACAAAGTACTTGTGTTCATGTAATGTTCTACAAAACACTGCAATGTATTTGGGTTAGTACTGACATCAGAAAAACTACTCTAGTACAAAAATTACTCTGGTACTCAAACATCTGTATCAGTGCATTTTTTAGAGTGCAGTTAACTTGTTAGGGTGACATATGCTTGTGTCAGACTCCCCAGAGCTGTCTTTGATTGTGGTAATAAAGTATAATGTGAATTACTACAGCTGGATATTTCCAACAAAATGTTTGACAGTGATTAGTTGACCTGCCATAACTATTGCTTCTCATACTGCTTAATATGATTTCTTCCATTCTTAGTCCACAGACTGTCTCAAAATCTGTGCCTCCTGTGTTACTGTGTTGGCCCACGACATCAGAGGCAGATGTTAGTGGTATGATAGTAGAGGTTGAACCTTTCCATCAATAGTCCATTACATTTTGTTGCCATGTGACAGATGGCAGCAGAGGGGCAGTCTGACCAAACGACGTCTGGCATAGAAGTGCAGGTGGAGCAAAGATGTGTCACTTAATTCCTCCATGCGGAAGAAAAACAGCAGCCACTGGCATTCACTGACACTTTCTGAACATTTCTGGAGACTAAACAGTGGGTGTGAGGACTCTGGGGTGGTGGGTGGTGTGTTTCAGCAGTGGCAACAGCAACGGTGTTTGCAGATTACTTAGTCTGCAGGTCTCCACTGGTGCAGATTGTTATGAGCAGAGCGTGCCGGCTCTTCTTCATCACTGATGAAAATGCACAACTCATAACGGTGACTATGTTGAAAAAAAGTGTTCTGCAGCTGAGAATTTGCTCTGTAAACAGTGTTATTGCGCTCTTTGTATCTGTTGTAGTTTTTGTGAAAATAGATAGGAGGCATTACTTCCAGAGCAACCTGTGTATATCCAAGTCTGTCTACATTGCTGGCTGATGTCTTACTCTGAAGCAAGACTGCAAATTCTTGAGTTGAGGCTCTTGTTTTCTCTTACTTGTGCCTCATCTCATCAGTTGCAGATGCTAGCCAGAGCAAGTGATGCTTAGCCAGTCATTAGCATGGCTGCGCTCCCAGAACACCTGAGCCTTGTCTTCTCACATGCATTTACAAGCTATATGGCAGTGCAACAAATAATGAATGCATTCACGTTGTGAATAGGCAGATGCAGCTTTAATGCAGATTTCCACGTGACAGTAGGTATTTTTCTACCTCCTGCTGTTTTTTGTGATTTTAGCTAAAACTTCCTTTCATCGTGGCTTGTCAACCACACTGCTACCCACAATGCCTCCTGGCCTCACAATGCAAACAGGCACCCTTGTGTCAGACAGTGCCCCTCAATCCTTACTGCAGCACTGGGGGTAAAGCGTTTTCTGCAGGGCGGACGAGAAGGCTGTTGTCCTTTCCCTGTCATCTCGTATGGAATATCTGCAGGCTCCAGGCCAGCAAAAGTGAAACACTTCACATGGGTTTCAGTGAGTTTTGGTTAAGTACTTTGTGGGACTGATGTTGAATATTAGTTTTGGCATAGAAGTGTTTTCTGTGTTTCATTCTCAGTAGCTCAAGTAAAGCCAGAACATCTATAGAGGTGGAATCTGGTGCACCAGTGCAGTTGTAATTCTGACAAAGCTCAGAGCCTGTAAGGAGATATTCAGACCCTTGAGGGACATAGTCTGAAATTCAGTGGCAACATTTTTATTTGTATTGACCTGATATCCAAAAATTCATTTGCATTTTAGCTTATGTTCTCTCTTAAAATCCAAATTTGCAGATTTGGCAGAATTTTTTCAAATGTTCTCATTCCGTTGAAAATTTTTGATCTTTTTTCATAAGTACTTATAGTTTGAGCCAGGAAGGATGTTTCAGTAACTTTTTCTCCATTCATGTTTAGTTCTTTATGTTTTAAGCAGATGTAGTTATATAGCTATAACTAGCATTTGGTTGAAGCGTTTCTTCCCAGAAGTAATTCAGCTTTAGCTGGAATTATTCAAGAGGTGGGAAATCCGTTGCTTCCTTTTGTAATTTGTCAAACTATTAACAGAAGTAGCTCATTTCTGGTTTGCCTTTGGTTTCAGATTCCAGACGTTAGCTCTTATTGCATCTTTTTCTACTAAGTTATAGAGCTATCAACTACATTTGCTTTTTTTTCCATGTGAATTAGATACTGGAATCAAGTCAACATTCCAGTTTCTTCTGAGAAACAGAACACTTTGAGTTCTTTAAGTCTCACTGCAGTTAACTGGAGTTAATTTCTCCAGGTTTCAAGTGCTTTCATGCATTTTTCTGTGGCGTCTCTAGTCTTTCAACATCTTTTCTTTGAAATGGACTTGTCTGCATTTCTAAGGCAGAATAATGCAATATACAGACTTCAGAACTTCACTACTTGCTTTTCTTCTGTTTCATCCACCAAGAGTCAGATTTGACCCTTTTATCACCACAGTGTAGAGTCTGTTTTGGAGGAGCTTCTCCAGAATCTCTTAGTGTCCTTTCTATAACTGCTGCCCTTCATCTTTGTGCTAAAGAAATGTTACGAAAGATTGCATGTACCCTTAAAAAAGGAAATGAAGATTAACACACAAAAGAAGACTAAAGGGCCACAGTCTTTCTTGTTAATAATTATTCTGCCAGTCTTCACACAAGTTTTACCACAGGTGAATTTACATTTACTTCCTGGGTTGTTGAATAGCCTTAGGATACTCCGTCAAGAGTGTCCTAAGTAGTGGTTTCTTCACGACAACTACATTTGCAGATTACTTAGTCTGCACATTCAGTAATATTGATTTTTAACATGTTTTCACAAGTAAACAGGAATTCTATAGTTGTGCAGTTTGTCTCCTCATGACTTTATGAAGTATTGATCAGTTTTGAAGTTTTGGTGGTAATTAAACTACTCCAAATTTAGTGATAAATAATAGACTGCTTAGAAGAAGAACTGAGAAATATATCTCCCTAATAAAAGGAAGACTTCTGATGTCTCCTTTGAAAAACAAGGGGGAGTAAATCAGGTGAGATGCAAGGTGCCTGGAAACAAACGACAAGCAAAGCAGCAGTCATGGCCAGCAGCATATTTGTTTCCAGTATAAGGACACCTCGTAGTCTTTTTTCCCAAGTTTTAAGGAGAAACAAGCAAAGCAAGAGGTAGTTGCGGGAAAGAAAAGGAAAACAAAGCACTTCCCAAAGATGTGTGGGAAACTTGGTATAATTTGTTCAACTGCTCAGAGTATTCTGGAGGAATAAGCCAAATGCTTGAAATAAAATTAATATATTCTGTTTATATGTAAGTCCTTATCTGCTAAACATGATACATCTTCAAGAGTGGAACTGAATTTATTTTTTAGGGACTTACTTGCCAGTATGTTGTATTGTCTTTAATCAGTTCTTCTATCTTGATCCTTCATTAGTAGTCTCCAGTATCACAGGATTGTAGACCCAAAAGGGATTTTTAACATGGATCAGCTTCATCTCTGAGCCCAAAGCAAAATCAAATATTTTTACATTGCTTCCTGCCAGGTGCCCACATAGTTCTTTCTTTTGTGTTATATGATGCCATATCCTCCCTGGGCAGTTTCTTTCAAACTTCCACATTTAGTTACTCTGTCTTCCTTGTTGCATGCATGCAAGCTCAGGAACATCTGGGTAAGCAATGATTACCCCCCAGAATACATCGCCCAGTTGGATAGAGTGGTAAGCACTGAGAATGATAGAAGTCTAGAGCAGATGGCTTGCAATGAAAATTTGAATGAACTGGGATTGTCTTCCATAAAGAGCCTGGATTTGCTGAAGAAAAGCAACAGAGGAAGAGAGACATGTAAAATGTTGCAATAAAAAAAAAGTGAGAATAGATTCTTCGTGTCTGTGGAATTTATGGAACTATATATCCATTTTCCACTCTTTTTTCTTCAGGTTTACAGGTTAACTGTGCCGATAAGATAGTCTTTTCTGCAGGCTGGATTAAGATTTCTCCCATGTTCTTTGATTTCTCTGATATTTTTATTTAAAATGAACTTCAGTAGCCAGTTTTATGACTCTTGAATGCAAACTCTGCAAGCCTGCCAATTTAGAAATATTCATCCCAGAGAAGATATTGATGAGTTGAAATAGAATGAACTTCATCAAACACCTTGCCTTTTTCTTTCCAAATAGAGAATAGAAACACATATTGAACAACTTCATACTTTCTTCTGCACAGTTATTTACAGTTTCACAATCTCTATCTGAAAATCCACATATGTTTGCTATGGATTGCATTTGCTGGTTGTATATAAAAAAAATGTTCCTCATTGTGCTAAGTTTGCCAGGCATAGATTGTTTTTGCTTTGATAACTTTAGCTTTCCTTATCATCTTTTTATACCAATAACAAGCTATTACCACCTTTTTCTATACCTAACAATTGATTTTGCTTTTCCACTGAACCAGAAGGGCTAAAGCTCTCAATTTTTTCCTTCGTTTTGTTCTTGTCATGCAGCAGTTTTTTTAAGATATTGCTCTTTCTTTTATGTTGAAATATCTCGGCTTGAATAAATTTGCTAGTACTTTCCCTACCTTGAAGAAAATAGCCATGCAAAGCACCAAGCTTGTGTGTTGCTGGCTGAGACTTATCTGTTCAGTCAGAATGAATGTAATCAGGTCAGGTTCACTGGCCCCAGGCAACCACCCAGTTCCAGCCCAGTGATTTCATTCATATTTATCCATCACAACACTGTCCGAAATGGTAAATTCATGGAAAGCATTATACCTTTTTTGTGTTAGAAAATTTCTGCTGGTTATTTTTAGGAACTCCTTCTTAATTTTGTTGTAGAGCTGCCAGAAGAGGCGAGCAGTATTCACTTCCCAGTTTGATGTCTTCCAGGGCATGGAGACTTTTCATGCACTGCAGATCCATGCTTAAGAAGCAGTTTATTCTGTTATCCGGTTTGCTAAGGTCACAAGCCTCCCTGCCAGCACCTCTTCCTGCACATTTTTTGACACACTGGCATGCATCCACTGAAGACCTACAATCATATTTATTGCTGTCTTTGGAATAAGAACCAGTGTTTTTAGAATAGAGCACTCACTGCTTTTATTCACTCAAATAACTGTAAATAGGTAATAAACAGACATTTTAATATTTCAGGCATACAAATTATCTTAACAGCTGTCAGTAATGCCTGTTATATCAAATTCCTGCTCATTGCTGTGATTGGACAACATACAAGAATCGGAGAAACTCCTAGCAGTGGCATAGAATTGATTTTAACATTCCTTTTCTTTTTCTATGCCACATAAATTAAACTTATTTGCAACACATGGAGGTTAAATTTGTATCGCATTTGCCTTCTTAGCACCTTGCCCTCAAATTGCTAATTTAACAGTTTTCTGACTGCTCTGACTAGCTCTGAGCTGAGAAGATTAGTTTCCCAACCTGTGAAATAACCAAAAGATGAGAAACATGGAGCTTTGTGATGCCATTTTTAGAGGTCCTTTTCACAGTATATTTGCACTTTAAACTTTCTCCTATCGAGGAACATGCCTATATTTGTAAGGCCCAATTTTCTGTTGGAAGGACTTGTCATTTTCTGCCAGCAACTAATCTAATCATGTTAATGTGCATGGACAGTTAAGTGACTTGTTTTAAATGCATTGTGATAATTACTTATTTATTAAAAGCAAAAGCAAACAACTGCTTTTAACTCATGTTCAGATGCTGATTGTTTACACAAGTAGTTTTAAGTACAAAGCTAATTCAAGTGGACATGCTACGTTTTTATGTTATGACATGAAAACCCTACTCAGTGTGATAACTGTTTATATGTTATGAATATGTATTTATTCCAGGAGATACTTTGTTCTGGCCAGCTGATTTTGCTTAATAAGATCTGTTAAATTATATTCCAAATTTTATATGGAAAAGTGAGCAGAGCTTTTTCCCCACATTAATCCTTTTATTTTAGGTAAGTTTACAGGTCATACCTACACCATTTTAATAGAGAAATAGTCCATGCATTTAATAGAGTAAACCACGAAGATAGTGTTCATTATGCTGTCAGTTTAAGGCAAATGTCATATGCTTCCAAGCAAACACCAGTACGTGCCCATCATTATCTCTAAGGACAAGAAAAGACACGTATTTTTGGTTTGTTTAATCTATGTACAAATAAGACATTGCATTATAAAAATACTTACTAGTCTATCTGAGATTTTTATGTTAATATCATTTGAAATTATATATTATAAAACGCAATGTATGTATATAGGGCTTTTACTACATGTAAATAAAACACGCATGTATTTGAAATCTGAGGTCCAATTTTTTTACTGTTAGATACTTACATGAGGAGAGCTTCCGCACCTGACAAGGGCATGTCATAGCTTTGCTAAGCAGAACAGGTTGTTTTTCTAACTGTAATTTCCCTCTTTGCCTCCATGTGGTCAGTGCTTTTATGCTAGAGTTTAAATGATATTCTAAATCAAGTATTCAACTCAGAGGAGCTTCCCTGGCTTTTGAATGCTCCTGGTGGGCAGGAGTCGGAGCAGCACTGTCCTGACAGAAAGTGCCAATGCTGGGATGGGGATGCTTTTCTGATACAGCTGCACATACAGAGTCTATACAAAACTTGAGAACACTGACTCCCTAAGAGCTGATCTCACTTTGCTGTACTGGGGTAAAATGGCCTTTGAGGACTTGCTGTTAGAGTGTTAAATTAAAATATTTGTTACTTGGGGTATTTGGGAACAGAAGTCTAGTCATCCTCTTATGCAACTTGGTCCATTTAGTGAAATGTATTCCCTTTTCAGGATTTCCCCATAAAATCAAACACATAGAAGATAATGACTGAAGATTTCCTAAAGCAATACATTGCTAGGGTCTTACAGTAAGGCATGTAAGAGCTGCAAGGTACAACTTATTTTATTTCAAGAGAGCTCTGGACATTTAGGATTTTGACAGTTTCCCCCTATTCACTGCAGAACTCATGTGTTAGCACAGCTTATGAATCTTGCAAATTCCTGTTCATTGCTGGGGACCTGAATTAGCTGCCATAAAAACCAGAAGATTCCTGGTTTTGGTGGGTCTCGCATCAGTCTTTCTGCCTCTGGAGACCACTGTTTAAACCAAGGGCTGAGTGTGAATTCATAGCATATGCTTAAGTGTATTTTTTTCCTGCCAGCCAGTACAGGATGCTGTCTTCAAGCCAGACCAGCAAGAGCATAGTCTGAGCAAGAAAATGGGTTGCAAATCGAGCAGTAAAAGGTATGCACGCATAAAAACCACCAGTGCCCGTATCTCCCCATATCCTTGTATCTTTGTTCCAGGATAGTTCAGGGCTCAGAAGACAGGATCTTGTGTCTTCATTAAAATGACATTTTTATAAGTATTTCTTTAAAAATGTATTCACAGTTTGTAGTTTGCACCTGCAGACAAATAATGTTATCTTGGTAACAGAGTTCCCAGCAATTGCAGGTGGATTGATTTGTCATCATGCAAAGCTTTTATCTACCATGTAAAAAATCTTCCCCATATGAATGAGGAAATAGAAATTGATTTTGAATAGCTATTCTTTCCACACACAGGCTCTTTTGTTATACATTTTGTTAATTCTGGTATGATTTTTATGCACTACATCTTTTTTCTAAACTTTTTTTCTGATTTACTGCCTGACTTTGTTTAATGCTGCTAAACGATTTACTGAAGTTTTACAAGTGATATTTCAGTTGCCAGAGAGACTTTGAGCTGAATGCTGTCCCCCAAATATGATACAATATTGTGTTAGCATTAATATGGATATTGATGCAAAATCAATGCAAATAGACTCCACAACTAATCCCACACTCCCTCACTCAAGCTTACTGGCAGCAACACTAAGTTATTTCTTTGATTTCAGTGCTCAATATGCGGTATTTATGTGGGGTTACGCTTCACTTTACATCTTTATTTTGGTAATCATTATGCCAGTGCACACTAAAACTATTCTTACAGTTAAATCTCTTTCAGCATTTTTGTCAGACCCCTCTTAGACTGACCCATGTTTTGGGGTTGACTTTGATTTGTGTAATGATTTCTCTTGGAAAACATTGCATCCACTTTTTGAATGTGCCAAACATCTTGAAGCTAGTAACAGTGGAAGGTTCGTAACCTGTCACAGGCGATGCAACCCGCTGTCTAAAAGGGGAGAGTACATGTGACGTGCATAGGACTGTTCGGCTGAAGGTCACAGTTGCACATACACAGATGGCTCTGGAAAAAGTGCCTGGCTCCAGTGCACTATTAGGCTGCAATTAGTGTAACTAACGACTAAAACGAAGGAGCAGAACAGAGGTCACCACGAGACTTCAAAGGTCTTAACAGGTTAAGGTTGGAGGGCAGTCTATCCCCTGGCTTAATCTGTTGCCATATCTTCTGAGATTCGTTGAAATCTTCACTGACCTCTAACCTCGACGTGTTGCCCTCTCATAATTTGCTGGTCACATGCCACTTTCTTTATTTCTGTCCGTTTGGACACGCATGGGTCTTTGGGAACGGTGTCTCCTCTTTCTGTTCAGATACTAATATGCACAGGTAAAGAGCTTTTTGATGTAGGATGGGGATTGTGAGTTAAGTCTTTTATGTTCTTGCTCTGCTAACTTCAGGCTTATTGGAAATGATTGTTTTGCTGCACTTGTGATTGGTAGATGATATCTGACACGTAGAGCAGGATCAGGCTTATAATCTAGCTGTTGAAATAAATTGGGTAACATGCAGGTGTTTTCAGAAGATGCTAAATGCCCCACTATCATGAACTGATTTCTTTACCAGCCAAGGATAGTTCTGTTTATATTTTCAGTAAATGTGATTGCTTGAGTTTGTGACTCAGTGAGAGCTTGTCTTGTGGGACAAATCAGTAGATAATCCATCACAGCATTTTAGTATGGTGGTGAAATAGCCATCAAGGAGACCATCGCCGTACTGCTCTGCAGCTCATCACCATAGCTAAGCATGACGGCTGCGGGGAGGAGAGCACTCCAGATCTGTCAGTGAAGCAGCACACAGCAGACAACTTGCCTGGACCAAACTGAGCACGGGTTTAGTCATCTTTTTAACTGATTAAAACACTTTAAGAGCGACCAAGAGGGAGAGAACAGCCCAACATTAAAGTTCACTAGGGAAAAAAAAATCATTGAAGGATTTCACAAGCAACGACACTTGGATGGTATTTGGGAAATCTTTTTCTTTCAAGACTATCTTGCGATTAACTATGGGAGCAGTACATCAAAGCTGCACTGACTTCAAAGCTCAGAACCACTTACAGCTTCCAGCTATTACTAAAACCTACTGTTTCACCTTGCCAGCAGCTCGTCTCAGCTGCCTCTGGAAGTTACGCCCTTCTACTTCCTGCCTCCTGATTTTGGGGAAAGGAAAAAAAAACAGCTCGTAAATTAAATATAGCTGAAGCAGTGTCAAAGTTGGGGAAAAAGAAATAACAGCAAATGGACCATCGAGGTGCTAAAGATTTAGTACAGACTCAACAGTGATTTGCATATGCATATTCTCCTTTGGCCAGCTCTAATGAAGCCATCTGTGTGGAAGAAGTCTCCTGACTGTGGTGTATCACTCTGTAAAAGTCCTGAGTTAAAAGAGCAAGCTGTACAGACCAGTGTTTACTTCCAGTCCTGTTCTCCAGTACAGGAATTATGACAGGTGGACGAAGTCAGCGCTAGTGCTGACTTCATACCAGCAGAACTGCCTCGGGACCCCAGCAGGCGTTCACATATAGATAAGATAGATCTACAATGTCCTCAGGTTTGCATAGACATACATTCAAACACGTCCATATGGTAAACCTGGAAGCAGTCTGCCAGCATTGGGCAACGATCACCATTTATTGCTGCAAAATTATTGATTCTCCAACATTATCAGGGGAGGACTGTAGAAGCAAAGTTTGCATATGTGCTATTTTTTGAGTCCCTGAAAGAGCTCATTTGTAATAGTATGGGACTGTATTATATCATCTGAACTGATACAAGAAAGCTGAAGTGTACTGAAGTCATAATGTATTGCAATATTAATATTATTCAACGTTTAGAATTGTTACATTGTTATTTTATGACTGGGAGCTTTATGCCTAGGGCTTTCAAAATGGTGCATTAATCTCTGAATAAAATTTTTCTTGCAAATGACACATTAATAGAAAGTTAGGAACAAGTGTGAGTCTCCGAGTGTGTTTTATATAACAGTTTATATGTTCGGTGCAGATCAGTGACATGATCTCTAGAGCTAAATGCCATTAATCCATTTACAACTGCTCACCGCAATGAAGAGAAATTACCAGTGAGAGAGCAGCAGATCCCTCCACCACCTTGCATAGCCTTGCATTTTGGAAAAGCCAGCCTCTGTGTCCTCCTGTTGACACAGAGGCCCTTTTGACAGCTGTCAGCCTGGCTCTGGGCTGGGACACTCTGGTCACTTTGTCCCGAGACCTGTGGAGATGGCACTGCGTGGCGCAGGCCTTGTGCCTGCCAGGGTCAAAGGCTGTGGCCTTCCAGGAGCCAGGTGTGAGGGAGCGGGGGCTTGCTTTTACATCTAAGAGAGGCTTACATGTGTTCTGTCTGGAGAGGGGGCCGCTGCTTTTAGCACGTGAAGGTGGGGGGAGGCTTCCTGACAGGCTCATGGTGCAATCAAAATGTCAGGTTGTTTGAAACACACTGACACGATAGGTATGACTCCCTCTGTGAATTTGTGTATTGCTCTGCGTGATGTATCTTTCTTCTTCTGAAAGAATGCATTTCACTGAAACGCACTGCAGAGTAGGAACAGCACAGTCAGTTGAAGTTCGTTGAAAGTATAGGAGGACACTGTGTTTCCTGTCCGTATGTTAAACTTGGCATATTGATTTTTTTTTTGCACAGCTTGCAGCATGGAAATGTGATCTAGAGCTATGTCTAGGCAAGCTAACCACATGTGAATTTGTTAAGTACTGCTGGATTAGCAGGAATCATCAGACTGTGCAAGTACAGAGGCTTGACTTCTGTAACTCTCTATTTATGACTTAATCAATTAAAATAACAAGTTTTGATTTTATTGGCTGTAAATGAATAGGCACAAATCATCTGCAGAAGCCATTGTTTTACATGCCTGCCTTTTTTCATGACATAAACACCCTATAACTTGGCCGCAGTACCTACAGGCAAAGCTGCAACTGAAGTTGGGGGACAAATATGTGAAGATCCAAAAGATGTATTTAGCTGCTTAGTCTTTCACATTACTGCATAAAATTCAGAAAGGTGTAATGCATTTCTTAACTTGCAGTTTTTTATCTAAATTTGCCATCGGTTTTCTTTCTATATTCTTTGCCTGGTTAATCTTTTGTTCCCTTTATGTTCAAAGATACTAAGATTACAGAAGCTGTAGTCTGCATTTAAATGCAGTTGCAATGCAGCCATGCAGAAAGCAGTCTTCTGATGTAAGGCTGGTTTGCTCTTCTCCCTACATTATTATACTTCCTTAAACACCTCCATTATACCATTCGCCTTACTTAATTTCAAAGAGTACAGCAGCCGCATAACACGGGTGAGCCATAGCTCCACTGAGCAGGCTACCTGTGGCTTCTTGGAAATGCTAATGCATTATCTGCTGTGTGAAGTTTGCAGTTGGATTTGGGAAACCACTCTGCAGCTCCAGAATGAAAACAATATAAAGTCCAAGACAAAGAAAGTGACCACAGGTATTTAGGGGTTTGAAATTATTGCCATTCACCTTCTGAAAACTGTTTCCACCAAAAAGAAATGAACCGAATGGTTATTTGAGGGCAAAGGAAAGCTGACGCTACTCCTGAAGAATCTCTTGAATGCAGTCTCTCCGAGTCACCTACAAAACCAACGCCTGGCTTATCACTCAGAGTTTACTGGGAACTAATCTGTTCAAAATGTTTGGAATAAGCTAAAACCTGGCTTGCTCATCTAATGAAAAAGGTCAAAACAGAGAAGAAAGTGGCACTGGTTTGTGTTAGGTGACACTGTGCCCTGCTTGTCTAATTTGATTACACAGCCACTGAAGCCCCAGGCAAAGCTGATTTTAGCTATAATCAGCTTCTTAACCTTTTGAGAACAAACGTAAACACTACCTACCAGTGGTTAATTATGTTGCTCAGTTACACACAACAAAGTGCAAAGGTAAAAGTGTAGAACTACAGTAACACATGTTGTGACAAGATTACTTGAGGGGATTAAAGTTGTCTGTGTTTTATCTGTGCTTATTGACTTCTTTCTCAAAAATTAAAAACAGATTATGAGCAGGGAGCGTCAGTATATCAGTTTTATGCTGCACTGCCCTGCTGTGCTGCCGTATCTCCTTCAATTCCTCTTACATATGAAAGGAGAGATCTAGTGTGTGTTGGACTGGTATTGGCGTGGATTTGTTAATTTTTAATGATTTTAGATTAACTTTGTTCTAATTCTTTATCAGTAATAGATCATACACATTCCCTTCCTCTATCACAAGCATCTTGCAGAAAGTTTTGGAAGCTCTTTTGGCAGATAGACCGTGTCCATGTGAGACATCTGTCTCTACGTGGAATAAATGGGATGAACTTTTCTTTCATATTTTGCATACAGATACTATCAAAGAACCTAAGAGCCAAGGTTCAAAATCTGACTCACTGCAGAGCCCATGTTGTTTGTTTCATACAGTCCCTGTATTTTGCCAGGAAACTGGCATCTCCATAAACTTCCAAATTTTTGGTGACTTGTAAAGCCAACAGACTTCCAAAGAATTTTAAATTTTCCTGACCTGTGCTGATCTTTGGTGTTTTTGTAAGGAAACATTGATTCACTCATCTTCTTATAAAGTTTCTGCTCTCACATACTTTTTGCATCTTTATGAACTTTCCAGTCTACAGAAGTGGAATTAATTTGCTCTCTTTGTGTCCCACTGTTGGGTTTTTTGTTTTTTTTTTTTTTGTCAGCTATATCTCTCCCACATGCTTTCCATCAGCCTCTCTTGTGATGTGCTGTTAAAGCAAATAGCTTAGGTGGGATGTAAATGCTAGAGAAACAGACGAGCCTTCATTCAGATATCAGCTAAGTAAGACTAAGAAAGCCATAGTAACTGGAGTTAGATAAACAGTAAGACTGAACAAAACAACGTTTGCACAAGAGCAACAATAAATAATAACAACACATGCACACACATAAATCTTGCTGACACATGGTCCATTATGGTCAGGTACAAAGTCAGAGTTGGTTTCCTTTTCTTACAGTCAGTAGCTAAATACATATTTGCTTGTCTCTGGCAAGGTTACCATTGGTTGAGATGAACTTGGGCAGACTGCTAGATTCTGAGTGTCAAGAGAAGCGGCAGATCCACTTAGCTGACTGCTGCAGTGCCAGCATGGTGGTGAGAGGACCTTCAAGATGTAGACAGGAACAAGAAATAGCTCATCAGCTTCTGCATATATTAGAGGTTCATTCTTCATCTCAGGCTCCATGGTTTTCTCTGGGAAAGGCATATGCATAAGGAAACAGAGGCTAAATGTCATCACTTTGAGTTTCTTGCAAATTTTCTAGAGTTTCAGCCTTTAACTGTAGAGGTTATTGCATGTTCCAGTGGCCTGTCAGGATCTACAAGTTATCATGCATATCTGTTCAGTTTCTGTGCCCTGCATTTCCAGCAGGTGAAATATGAAGGCAATTCTGCTGGCACAAAGGTGAGCTCATCTGCAGGATGCTGATAATGTTTTCTAAGGTTTTGTTTGGAATGCATTTTCCCTATATAGCTGTAATATAAATCTTTTTCCAATCTACTCTAACCATCTTGGACTCCTTGATTGTATTTATAGTAGAATGAAGAAAAAAAGTTCTAGTACTTGTGTATGTCGCTATAGCACTAGCTGAATTTCCTGCAGTGGGAGAAGCTTTGTCTGTAGTATAACAGGGTGTCATTATCCTGCAGCAATGGGATATTTCTCCTCCCTAAAAAGAAGTGGGCTCAGACTCACTCTACTGGGCCAGCTGTCAGAGCTGTGTGGAAAAGACTGCTGAGACAGGTCTGCAAAATGCATCAGTCTCCACATTTAGGAACAGCTGTCCTTGTGCCTTCCCATTTCCTCAACTTGTTCCAGCTACAAGGAGTAAAGTCTCTGCCGTGTGAGTACCTGCCTTGCTCCAGAATTATTATCAGGGGACTGTTGGCTAATTGTGTCGGCCAGTGAATGAGTGCAAGGGAACAGAGCTGGAGAAGATAGAGTCTTTTTCTGCCAGAAGGCAATTTTGGGGCCCTGGCTTGGTAGACAGCTTAGCTTCTGGAGCACGTGGCAGAGACAGCAGAGTTTGGCTGCATCTTAATGACTTAGGTAACTTTTTAGATTGCTCACAAAGAAAAGTAAAGACTTGGTTCTGTTACTGGGTACTCACAGAAGCACAAAGAGTACTGCTGCTAGCAGCACTGCAGCACCAGCGCTACTCATGCCTTGACATAGGCAGCAGCTGCTCTTCAGTCCCTCTTTGAGGGACAGCCTTTCTTCCTGTCAACTGCCATGAGACATGAAAGTACTGCTGCTCCTGACTGCTCCTGACTGTGTGTCACACAGTGCTGGGATCACAGCCGTGACAGATTTTGATCCAGATCTAGCAGAAGTGGGACCCTGAAGAAGAGGAGTGTGGCTTGTAAAGGGTGAATTTATCAGAGGCTTCAGAGCAGATCACAGTAGCAGAAGTTAGGCAATAGTTCCCTTTCCCCCTGGAGAATAAATCGTTACCCTTTTCATAGCTGGCAGAGAATAAGTCAACAATGACACGTTGCTGCAGAAAAGACAAAGCTTTTGCTGAAATATCTACATAAGCCTATGGCTTGCCGGCCATCAACTGGGATACCACATATGTTGTATTCAGCGTCACTGATGAAGGAGAGGAAGAAGCTGGAGAACCTCCAAAAATAGCAGCAAAAATATTGGTAGAAGCCTAGAAAATGTGACCCTCTGGAAAAGGTTGAGAGATCTGAGAAAGCTTAGCCTAAAAAAAAGATTGAAAGAAATGACATGGCAGAAGTCATCAAGTGTGTGAAAGTCTATTGTGAAGTAGAAAGGAACAGTCCATTCTTGGTGTACTTGGTAAATAGTACAAAAGCAATGAAATTAAATTGCAGCAGGAAGAATATGGATTAGGATTTAAGAGAAGCTTTCAAATGATATGGCTGGAGGATACTGCCTCTGTTCTGGGGGTATCCAAGGGCAGGTCAGATAGATGGACACGTACCAGAGATCAGCATAGGTGCAGCTGATCTTGCTCTGAACCAGGGCGTGGCGTGTGGTCTTGAGACATTTCTTTCATGCTTGTTTGTCTATGACTGCATAAATAAGCAGAAAAAAAGCACAGAGATTCTCGAGTTCATCATTTTTAAGCTGCTTTCATGATTTTGGAAACACCTTTCCTAGTTTGTTGGTTTTGTTTGTTTTTTTTTCAGAACATGTACTGAAGACTATACAGTTCATTCAGGCAAAGCTGCTGAAGTAATGCAGAATATAAAGTGCTTTTTTCTATGTATTTGCATAAGCAATCCGTGAGTGAAAGTTCTGAGTTTTGTTTTCTGAAATGCATGTGTTGGGTAATGTTATCTGTTGGTTTTGGCAGGATGCAGAGAACTGACAGTTATTGATAACGTTGTCCTCTCCAGTTTGACATCCAAGAGCAAAAGTAGGTCTGTTAGGAAGCGTTAACCAGGAGAATACTATCCCTTGTCATTGGTTTTGATGTCCACAGTGTCCCCACCCAGGATGTAAAACAAATATATCACATTGCTTAGGGGACAACTACATTCTAGGAATAACTAGTAAGCTTTAGCAAAGCATTTATAAACACTCCATTTACAAATTCATTAAGTGCATACAGTAGGCAGAAATCTGGATTGCTTTGTGAATGTACTAGCTAGATTTTTAAAAAAAGCATTTATAGCCAATGATATTTGTAATAAATAATAAATTCTTTGTACAATACAGTAAAATGCATTTTATTCATGCTAATTCCAGAACATTTTCAGGCAAGTGAATTGCAGTGAATGAAATTAATAAGATGTGCTGATCAGTTTGCTTCTGATCTTACAGCTTGTAAAGAATTCTTTGCTGAGAACACTAGTACCTTTAACAGCAATTGTGTGGGCTCTAGCTAGCTTCGTTTCCAGTCTGCTTCCAGGAAAGAGAGAAGCAAAAAAACTCTTGCATTTACTGCTTTTTCTGAGGGCAAAGGAGTGGTTTGAAATAGTGATCTGGCTGAAAAAAGAATTATGGATGCGATCAAAACAGTACCCTGGGAACATATTCTTTTTTTTTCTTTTTCTTCCCAGAGGTCAGATCCCGAAACTCCTGGGAGTTCGGACAGTGGGGATGCTTTAATAAACGTGCAGTGATAAAACTGCCAAATTGAAGGTTTCTGAAACGCTACTGTCCAAAATCACCAGCCATGCTTGAAACTAGCAATTCTTGACAGAACATACACTCTCAGTATGTAACTTTTAGCTGCAGGAGGCAGAGCATATGCTTCAGTGCCAAAAAGTGGGGCTTTTTAATTGTATTTGTGTCATAACCTCTCTTATTACAGTTTTAAGTTCTTTTCCTATTTCATTCTTCAAGGCTTGCCATGAAAACCCAACTGCAAAAAAAAAATTTGAAAGCCTGTAGATTATTTAAGAACTTCTGAATCTGTAATTGATTCTTTGCATTACAGACTGGTACGATCCTCAGTAAATGTAGTGACATTTTAATCACCTTTTTTTTTTAAGATTAAATAAGAGAAGGCGTTGTTGCCCTGAAGGGTTTGTCTTTAGTTGCTTTGTTAATTCAAAATATAACTCCTCCTAATGAGCCTTGTATGATTTAATGAATCAATCCTGAAACTTCTGAGCACCCGGAGTTCCCATCACTTCTCAGTACCGTTGGGACAGCAGCAGTTGGGTTACTTTTGAGTTCTGCTGTTTCCCAGGGGCAGTGAAATAAAAGCAGACAGCTAGAAGCACTTCATTAATACTAAGGTAACGAATCAGGCTGATTCAGGGGGTTAACCCCCTGACTGGAAGCAGAGGAAATCTCTCCGTTGTCACCATGCAGGTATGCCTTAAGCTGCTGTGATCCTCAATCTCTTTCTCTCTTATTTCTGTGTATGTATTTATTGCCTATGGAAGCTGCAGAGATAGGCCTCTTCACTCACAGTGTGGTGGCAGCAGATTTGTTTTACAGCAACTGAGCGCAGAGGGGGTTAAAACCCATTTGGCAGAGACAAATGGAAGAGTTGGCGTTGGAGGATCTGGTGGGAAGGGGAATTGGTCTGCCAAAGATGTAGCTAATATATTAGAAGGAGCAATTGCTATGGCTTGCTAGAGCCATTTCTCAAATCTGTACTTGCAAATTCCAAAGACATTACTTCTTCTGTGTGCTATACCTCCTTGCTCTAGATTTAGTTCATTTTAAAGATTGTGAATAATGGTATTGGATTGTGAATAATATGGATTGTGAATAATAGATAGAATCTGTTGTTTGCATATCTAGATGGTGTGGTCATCTCAGGGAATCAGCAAGTTATCAAGCCAGCTCTGAACAAGTGCTTTCCACAATATACACTGAAAGTATCGAATGTAAAAAAGTATTCTCATTTATGATTTTATAGTAAATTGGTGGTGGTCTGTGCTTTCTCTAGAGACGCTGCAGTTAAGTGATCAGTTCCTGAGCCTGCAGAATCTTCTCATTACCCCAGCTTGCTGTGAGTGTCCTGAACGCTGGGGGCAGTGGGTATACAGGCAGCACCATGCATGCTCACATTATTACTAAATCAGGATGATCTGCATTGTGTAACAAACTGCTTCATGCAAACAGTAACTCACTAGGAGTTGTGTTACACAGTTACACACTGAAGAAAAGTCTTACCAAAGTAATTCTAAATTTGCCTCTCTGTTTTGATAGACAAGGTGAATATGCAGATAAATGGTGTGAATATTTCATATTCTGTCCCAAGCAATATAGGAAACTAAGAAGCCACACGAAGTAACTTGGAGAGTTAACTAAGATACAGAGCTCTCTGTCACTGATACCAAAGCCAGAGTTGTTTCTGTCTCATAGATGAAATTATATACAAAACACAGAATTAATGTATTTCAGTGGGCGAGTGCCCATCTTCATAACTCTCATCCTCAGCCGTGAATGGGTATGGAGAGGTGGCTGCCCAGCAGTGATGGTGCCACAGACCTGACCACTCCACCCCATCCATTTGCCATCCACCTTCTCTTTACCAAAGGCTGTTGAGAGTAATGCTATTTCCCATAACCTGTCAGCATTCAACTGCAAAAGACACAGATTTGTGCTAACACGCTGAGTGTGTTTATTCCTGCCCACTCATCCCCAGGGCCAGCAGAGGCACAGGGAGCAGCAGCACCTTCAGGCGCTAGAGCTGAGTCTGCAGGAAGCCCTGAAATATGCTCCCAGTCTGGAATGGTTTTCAGAGCTTGTGTGGACATATTGCAAGGGTACACAGAAATGCTTGTACTAAGACTGCCTGTTCTGCAACAGTTTGGACAACAAGGTATTTCAGTTTTGAGTGTTATAAATTGATTCCTAATTGTTTGCAGCACAGACACAGAACATATTTGCAGTGTTATCAGTCCCCTTGACAGTCACCAGTTTCATTTCTTTATATTTTTGTAATTACATGCATAACTTTCTTACATGCTTAGTCTGTCACTTGGTGTGGTGGTGCTTTTTGTCTAAAGATAGTCAAGGGCTCAGAGTAATGACGCTCATGGACAGTTTTTCTCTACCTTCCTGTTCCTTGCCTACAGGAAGGCTTGCGTTTCTCTAAAACTTTCCTTATTTAAAGGTGGTTTTGTTTCCTCAGAACTCCCAAGATCGCAGGGCACAGCCTGACGAAAGCACTGACTCCTTGAGGCATCTGATAACAAACCTCGACTGCTTTCCTTAGAAGCCTGCAATAGGGAGGTGATGTCCATTGGTTTCATCAGGTCATCTTAGCATGTTGTGGAGCTTAGGTCGTCTCTCCGCATGCCAGATGCAGCCCCAGAGCTGGGTTATCACAGAGTTGTGACAAGGTGGGATTGATCCCATCAGGTTACAGATTCCAGTAATTCAAAAAGTTCTGTTTATGCTTTACTGTGTTTAGTGCTGAAACACTATGGTTTCTTGAAAAGTTAGTATGCTTACTCTGTTTAAACATGAGTGTTGAATGGATGATGAGGCACTGGGACGGGCTGCCCAGAGAGATTGTGGGTGCCTCATCCCTGGAGACATTCAAGGCCAAGCTGGCTGGCACCTTGGGCAGCATGATCTGGTGCCTGATTTAGTGGTTGGCAATCCTGTTTGTGGTAGGGAGACTATAATTAGATGATCTTTGAGATCCCTTCCAAGCCAAACCATGCTGTGATTCTATGAACACCTGAAAGTGAGAGATCAGAAATAATAAAGTTATGAAATGTGTGTTGTACTACTTGAACTGAGTAAAACAGATGCAAACTTGGGGTTTTGTGAGATGTGCCGCATGTCTGCTGGACTGGCGAGTGAGAAAGCAGGAGGCCCTAAGTTCAGCAGACCATAACTCAAAAGTGGTAATACAAAATAGTTGTAGGCTCTATGTACTTTGCAAAAGCATGCAGCTCTTACTGCTTCTTAAGTACCATTGCAGAACTAGTCACAGGAAGGCACTGAGCCAGGCACCCTTGATATGCACAGCCATGCAGGAGCCACGGGCAGTGATGAAGACATAAATTTTGTGTCAGGTACTTGTTTACGAAGCAAGAATGCCGCTGCTTTATCACGTAAATGTAACCCAAATTACAGGACATTCAGACACTGTGGACATGAAGCCGCATGCATACACAACACGGAGAGTGCTAGGGTGTAGAAGGTCTGTTTATTTTGGAAGTTGGAACTACATTAAGAATATAGCTTTAGCAAAAGCATAAGCTGCAGTGAAAACATCAGCTGAAGTGTTGGACATTTACAGAGGAAGGAAGAGAGAGATCTGATTTCTGTCCCTGCTGGTGACAGGAACGCTCAAGATGGCAGGATCTGGCCCTGCCCATGCTGGCATTATGTATCTGATGGAGTGGAACTGAAGCACCAAAAGTGATTGGAAGTTTGTTTGAAGATGTGTAACCTGCATCGGACCATAATATTTACAAATGAGAGACTGAATAGGTATTTACTACTATGATCATTTACAGCAAACGAGTAAACCATGTGATACCCTTTGAAACAGTAAAATAGAAAAAAAATTAAAAATCTATAATTTTAATCAAAAGTTTGTTTCAGTCATTGAAATTCTGTTATTGCTGCTTACAAACATTAAAGTCAATCAAAACATCAGTAGCCTGAAAGATCAATATTTTTAATATGTTTGCATTGCAGTACTACAGATTTTTGGCTAATGGATCTCACCCATATTGATTTCCATGGGAAATGTTAGTCTGATACTGAAATAATTAAAAAAAAAAAAAGGCAGGGATTATTGGTTTGGAATTTTGAAGGAGATAGAAGTATAAAAATTGGTTATTGACTGAATTGCTTGGGGTGAATGAACCTTGGGCACTTGCAATAAACTTGTAGCACAGAGTCATTACTGCATACCACCTTAGTCCCTTAAACCTAAAATCAGTCAATAACCTATTATAACAATGCAAATTGTGGTGAAATAACATAGCGGGTCCTTTTCAAAGCAGCAGGTTATTCATAAGCATCTACATACATACATGGATGGATGTATTAAACCACCTCTAGAATATGCACAGTAGCTGATTTTCAAGTTTGTTTTAATGTGTTGAGTTTGTGTTGGTATGAATCTGAAAGGCTTGAATTGAAGTAATTGTTGAAGATTAATGGCTCAGCAGCTACTGAAATGAATAAAAATATAACAAAATGCTATGTACAAATAGCATAAACAAGTGTATTCAGTATTGTCCCAGTTCTGGGCAAATGCTGGGTAGGTTTTTTTTCCTGTTTATTCTGTTGCAGGAGGAAAACAAAAGCAGTGACCACCCTGAACCAGCAGATGGTCTGCTGTGGGGCTGTGCTCACCCTTTCCCCACTGCTGCTCCCTGCAGTGTCCATGCTCTTCATTTGCTCCTCCTTCCAAATTGTGGTGATTTTGCTTACCTAGTATATTCTTCTTTTTTGAAGAGAGGATTCTCCTTGCCCCTGGGAGCCATGCTTTGGGCATTACGTTGGTGAAATAAATCAATTCTCTGCAGCAGAACATATTCTGCATTCGCAGCCAGGGGCTGGATGAGTTTACCTGGAGAAAGCAAGGCCTTACTGGCTACACTACTAATTTTTATTCACAGTTAAGTGAAACATGTAAGCAAAGCAATGCCATGCAGTTCCTGCTTTAAAAATGCTCCAAGCCTCTGTTCTGCTCCACGCTAGGGACTGGCAGCGCAAGTGTTTCTGCTCAAAGTAGGTACTGCAGTATGCAAGCTGTCGAGCCAAATATATTTTCACCTGGGCTGTATGAATATTTAACACATATATACTACCACAGCGATGATAACTCAGTGCCTGTCATACTATTGCAAAAACATTGTTCTTATATTTTATTATTACAGAGTTTCATCTGTGGATATTTTCTGATTTCTTTTCCCTGATTTGTTGCTCTGCTCATAGCCGGCAAGGAATAAAGTGGGCTGCACTGCAGCCACTGTGTGTAGGTCAAAACCTGAGGAAATGCGCTCTCAGCAGAAAGCTGCAGAGGTAGGATCAGCAGCCAGTGCCTTGGTTTAACTACCGATGTCTGACAGCAGGCAGGTTACCGCGTCCTGTTGGAGTCTCGGCGGACTGGCACCATTTGGGAGTAACTCTTAATGAAGTCTAAAATTTCTCAGTAAACTTGATAACGGGAGTCTCGTCACTGGGAAGCTACCTCTGTAGTTACTCTTCGAGTCACGTAGTTTCTGAATAATTAACATCCTCCGTTGCTGGAGCCACGTATTTAGGACAGAGTGGGTGGCAATCTCATGGTGTGGGGCCAGCGCTGTCTGCAGGGCGGTTTGGGACATGGGATGGTCATGCACTGTCCTCTCTTCATTTTGCCTGGACTGGAAGGAATTTCACTTTTTAGACTTTTTATCAGTTTTCGTGGCTTTCCAGGTTGATATCAGGACAGCATTTTCAGACTAAAGCTTCCCTTCCTTGCTTTTCACACCTGCCAAAGCATGCCTCTGTTCTGTGGCATCCAAGAACATGGTAGAAAGATGAGGAGTGCTTCCAAAAAACAAAGAAATAAGGGAAGATAATATCATCATTTGTAAAAGTCACTCTTTCTTGCAGCTTAAAACTTTTTCAGCTAGTAGAAGTGAAGATTTTACCTTTCTTCCTTATTAGAAGCAGAGGCTAACTAACAAATTCTATGAACTCTGGGAGTTGCATAACAACTGTATCCCAGGAAGAGTTGAAAAGTTGCAGGTACAAAAGGAAATGGCCTGGCCAGAGGATTCTGAGCACAGATTCCCACACCTCAAGGATGCAATCTGTACATGGAGTATGTTACCAAAGAGCATTACAGTGTTGTAGCTTCATAACTGGGCTTGACCTTAATGGGCATTGTATGTCTATAGCTTCAGGCAACTCACTACAGATCCAGGAAGCATTCTCTTTGATATATTTTTAAAATCATATCTTTTTAACTGTATTTCCTGAATTCTATGGTCATATGTAGAACGGATCGTAACAGGAAGTTACTTTGATAACCTCATGTTTCAGTTACAAAGATATTGCAAGCTGCAGTTATTTCAAAAACACAGAGTAAAAACCTGAAAGTAATAAAATAAGTAGAACTCCCAAAACATGGGGTTTTTCACAGAGGAGCAAAACTTACTTATTTTTCCAGAGCAGAAGCATGCTCCTGAGCATGGTTTAAAACACATATCTTAAATCTGTAATCTGACTGTGTGTGTATCCTACAGAAACAAATCCTCTACTTAGTGATACCATGTCTACCTGCACATAAGTTAGAAAAAGAAGCTGGTACATCAGAATCAAAGCTGTACTGCGTTGAGTTTGTAATTACTTTATCATTCATAATGATAGACTTTTGGAAGTTGACAAATGTCTATCATCTGATATGGAGAAATTTAGTAGACTTGCATGCCTTAGCCTTGATTAGCAAAGCCCTACCTCACAGAGTTGTGAGGAGCTCTTGGTGATGAGCAAAATAGATTTTGCTAACTGAAATTCTGTCCGGGATCTGACGACCTTGAAGAGGTAGCCCAAATTCCAACATATGTGTAGTGACAGCATACTGACAATCAGGAATACAGCTTTAGACAGTGTCCTTTTATGTTTTGATAGTACAGCTATATTTCTGTCCAGGAGGTTCTGCTTTCTAGCAGTGTTGCCAGGTACCATCCACGCATCACAATGTCTCAGTCTATTTTCGAGAGTAGAGAAGAATTCACTGAGCTGGCTTAGCTTTTTATTTGTAGTAATAGCATTTCTTTTATTACTCTGCAGGTGAATTGTGATGGAGATTGGCTTAAGGATTTGGAAGATGTAAAATGTTTGGTGTGGCCTTAGTTTGGGAAACTACTTGAAGTGAAATGCCATAGTACACTGAGACACCACAGTGTCTCACTGCATTTAATACAGATCAGGGATGTATAGCATCGTGCAGGATTGATGCATGAGTCTTATACATTGAATTTAGTGCATACTGAAACCTGTGGGGGAATTTAGGCCTAACAAGCTGAATTTTCAGATCTGTAGGCTTCAGTTATGCATATACTTTTGTATATGCAAAACAGTTTATTCTGAACGTAGTTTCTAATTTCCTGCTGTGTAATGCACTATACTTCCGTAATCAAGTCTTCCCAGGCAGGTAGTTTATGTATATCTGAGTAAGGTCATTCTAAAACAGGGAGTAATCTTCTTGAACTCTCTGCTGAGTTTTGGAAAGGTAACAGCTCTCTTTAAAACAGGTTAGAGACAGTGTGTATTGACTGTACAGGAGTGCTGTGTTGCAAAAATGCCTCCAGAGGCATGGGTGCTGAGTGGCGTCACTGCCTCATGCTTGTTTCCACACCCCCAACTCCCTCTTTATGTTGTAACAGGGGAGAAATGGGTTCCAAATGTGTTTTCTTGACCCCCCTACTCCATACATGTTAGCACCTAACCTTAAACGATGTTTCTACAGTCTCGCCTGTATTTACAGTGATTATATGCATAATGTAGCATATTATTGTCTGGACTTCCTGTTTAATCAGTACGGAGCTTCTTACAAGTGCAGCTGAAAAGGGCAAACAAAATTAAAGCTTTATATACCAAAACAAGTTTGATTTGCTAAGCTCCCAGCATTCCAAAGTACACAGATTTGTTCCACCAAGTTTTGCGATGGCTTGCAGATGGGCAATGATTAATCAGAGAGCTAACTGTGAAGTAGTTTGCAATTAAACTGGAAAGCTCTGAAGCATGCTAATTGAATCAGAAAATTAGAGACACTGAGCAGTAATTGGCTATTTCTCATGCAGCAGGTGCCAGGCCACTCATCTGTGGAACAAGGTATTTAAGGCGCATTAGCACTAGTAAAAATACTTCTTGATATGGAACAGTTAGATTTTCTGCTCATTTTCACCATGGATGTCAAAACACACAGCTGTGATGTCTAGTGCTCACAGTTTGTGTTGTAGGAGTCTGAGCAGGGCCGTCACCAACCTGCATACATGCTGTTTCAGATCGGGCTGAACTTGGGGTGCCAGGGTGCCTCCTAGCTCTGGCAGAGCAGCAGACCCATCTTTTGTGTTTATTTTTGAGGTGAAGCTCATGGGTAGCTGATGGAGTGTTGGTGATGTGCTGCAGGGTACCACAGCCCCATTCATCCCACGGTGCAGGATGCACCCAGCTCCTGCTCCCTGAGCCCTCCTGTCTGTCCTCTGAGCCCTGCTTGGGACTGCTCTGCTCCTCAATCCCTGCTGAAGAACCAGGAAAGTGTTCTGTGTGCGCTGCTTCCAGATACAAACATCAGTGGATCATGGATTTGCAGTCTCAGTGACAGGATGCAGTCACTTCTGTATCATTTCTGTGCAGGTTTAAAAAAATTACAAGTTTCTAGTTGGAATATTAGTTGGGAGCATCAACAGTATAAATCTAATACTGCTGTGAGCAGAGTAGATGCATAAAGCCGATTCATATCACATCTCAGCATGAGTTTATATCTTCTAATTAGTACCACCATTTTATAGACAGCACGCGCAATGAAAGTTTGTTTGCCGTGCCAGTGGGGACTGGAGCGCACACAGTAGCTTTGCTATGGCAGAGTGATGGTGCTGCACGAGCACAAGCTGCTTGTAGCCCGAGCAGTAGGTAACCAGAAAAGAGTGGGATTTAATAAGTGGAGTGGTGGAGGGTTTTTACAGCGATATAACCATTTTCAAATTAGACTGGGTGGGGCGCATGATTTCCTTCTTCCTAACTAATTAGAGCTTGGTAGGCTTATTAGTGAATAAAAAAATATTAAAATAGAAACACACTGCATCATATTGCTCCAAGTATCGAGAAGTAGAATATTACAATATTCAAATGCTAATCATATCACTTAGCAGAAGTCTGCAGAATGTAGTGTATTTGAACTGAGACATAAATTATAAATTGTAAACAGTGCATAGGGGATATGTTATAACTGTGTCTCATTTAAATTAAGGCAGAGAGTTTTCTCTGAAGCAGATTATGTGCCTTCATTAAGTTTTAAAGTCCCCTCTATAATGTTTTATTAAGATCGCTTGGCGCAGCATTTCCCACACTGGATGTCAGCAGCACATCCCGGTGAGGGGACCGCAGCATGGAGGTGGTTCAGGAGCATCACTGTGCTGCTGGCTCACCGCGCTGCCCGCACGCTCTGCAGCTCAGTGTCCACGGAGACTTTCCACCTCCCACCCCTCCCCAAAAATCCTGGCCCCTTTCCTTTCTGCACTTGAATGCAGCTCCAAAACATTTACATGATCAATGTTTGTTGCTAGAGGGATAAAGTTTGCTCTTCCATGGACAAGTGAGAATGTATTGATCATTTTATTCTATTTGCTATTTCTAAATTCAATATACCTCTGGAGTCGATAAGCGAGATCGAGAGCATATTCTTTTTTTGTCTGCCTGCTTGTAGCTTGTTCTTAAGATCCGAGATACATTTTTGATTAATCACGAATGCTCTGGGGTCATGGAGAGCAAATGTGTTTGTGGAGTGTCAGCTGATGCTGTCAGATAAATGTCTTAAGCTTAGCCAGGGTTCGTGCCCCAGCTTTAGGCTGTGCCAAATGTCTCCCCTTGTTGAGGAAGATAACAGCTACACTGGAGGCGACTGAGCTGTTTGTTCACAGGAAGGGCTGACCTTGCCATATGGGGCTGTGTTCGGGTGAAAAAAGCATGGGAGATGTTTTAATGGAAACTTGAGAAATCTTGTCTTGCTGCCGTTTCTCCCGCGAGATCCAGCGCGCACAGTCCCAGCACGTTACCTTACTATGCCAGCACTCACTGGTGGGTGTCCTCAGCAGCATGCATGTCTCCTGAGGAATGAGAAGTGGTGACAGGGTACCCCTGAGTGGGCAGAAGCACTTCTGGCAAAATCAGATTCTTGTAGTGATGGCCTTGCGGGTAGTTTTGCCATCCATGCTGATTGCAGGATGGTTTTGTGTTCAGGTTTCTCCAGCAAGTACTGGCTCTTGGCCTGACAAAGGATGCTCAGCAGTGCTGCCCCACGTCCATGGCAGGCTCTAGGGGTCAGGCTGAGCTCATCAGTAGTGATCTGTCCCCATAACTCTCCAGAAGACATAGGTGAGGAGTAGTTACACGGCTGCTAAGCTAACACCTGGAAAGTGCTTCGTGCCGAGGCTGTTCTGCAGTGCTGAAGGCAAAAGGATGGATCATATGGTGGTGCATAAATAAGTGAACGCTCCCAGGTCTACTTGTGGGCATTCATTAGGAACCACCCCAAACTGGCGCTTTCTCTCCCTACCATCTCCCCAAAAACGTGTTTATTCTTCTTTTTCTTTTTTCCAAAGATGATGCTCCACTTTTTCTTTCCTCTCAAGAAGTTCATACTGTCATGGGTAAATCATCAGGGCTAATTAGACTCAATAATGCTGCAAAAATTTTCAAAAAAAGATATAACACATCTGTCATGAACTCCCACCAGATCTCTTGGAAATGAGACATTTTTAATATTTTATGCTGAACACAAAATATCTGGAGGAAATGGTTTCATATGCTAAAACAAAACCTTCAGTGTCAAACGAGTAATACTGTCTAAGCAGCCCCTTGAATGCTGCTATTTCAGATCTCGCCACTCTTAAAATGTAAATTTCATTTAAATAAAATGTATTCTATACTTAAAAAAAAAAGGAAAAAGTTGTAGGCAATAATGAAGAAAGTCCAATGTATGTCTGACTGTAGGAATGGTAATGTCTGTTCCTGTATCAAGGAGCACTCCAGGCTTCAAATAAAATTTCAGTCTTAAAAACCAGGAGGGTTGTTTTTTCTTTTTTTAATGAGATGTTTTCAGCTAATATCTAAATCAAATTAAATGCAAATATTTTGCACTTTAAACTAATTTTAGCTAAACCTCTAGCTGCTTTTGTTCTAAAAATAATTTTGTCTTCCTTAAAATAATATTTAACATAGATGTTTGAGTCATGTTCTCCCACTGTACATTGTTAACAGTTAAGTTTGTCTCCCGTACATGAAAGGAAGAGAGATCATGACAGTGAAAGATTGTAATGTGTGAAAGTTGGGTAAATCCCTGTTTCATGTTTATTCTTGATGGCAGGTCACAGATTAATAAAAGCACTAACCTGAATGACAAGAAAAGGTACTAATCCAAATTCCATAAATCCTAGTAAGTCATTCATTCAACTACCTAGCCTGAGACACAGTCTTTAAATAGATGGGTAATCCTTATTAAAAAGAGAAGCATATCCTGCACAGCACATCTGCAGGTATTTCTCCAACACCACTATTCCTGACACCCAAAATTGCCACTCTAACCAATATGGTGCTTGCCTTCACCATTTCTGTGTCCTCTCCCTTGGACAGCCACCATGTGTGACCCCCTCATGTATTTCTGGCTCCACTATGTATACATCGCATAGGGCTGTCCTGTAGGGCCAGGCATGAGACAGGGACTTGACACCACATGTCCCACAGGTTTCTGTGTTTCCATTCCACAATGGAAACAGGCACCAAACTCTATCCAAGTCTTGGTGGTTCCCTGTGTCAGCTTTGGGAAAAATCTAAGAGAAAGAGATGGAGCTAGAGACGGAGATGGAGACAGAGACAGAGACAGTGATAGAGAGATAGAGATAGAGATAGAGATACTTAGGGCTGTCCTGAGGCTCTGCTCAACTGAGAAGACAGGATAGGAAAGGTGAATGAAAAAGTACAATTATTGGTGGAATTAAAGAAGCTACAGAAGGCTTTAACAGCAAATTTTGTCAGTGTGGCTGTGCTAAAGTTCTGCTGCAGACAAGACCCAGGTCTTGCCTCTAGTTATTCTTTGCAGGGGATGCAGTGTTATGTGGGAAATTAAATATTCAGATTAGCTGCTGAAATTATGGATTACATTCCATGTTATTGTTTATTCCTGATCCTGTTCTTTTTCCTTCGTGATTGCAAACTGTATTGCTGAGTGTGAATTCCTTCAGCAGCTGCTACCTCGGACTGTAGCTAGCTAAAAGTAGGAGGAGAAGTCACATTTAAATTTTAATGGTTTAAGCAGTGTACTATACATGAATTTCTCACTCATACAGAAAGGTTTATTCAGCCTTAGAGAGCAGATTAGAACAACTTTTGTCCACTTCATCTACTTTGACTTTGTGCAGCAAGCAGTTGTGTTAGTGGGGTTAGTCCAGGAGTTGAGTTTTGCCCATGGAATGTACAACTTGGGTGCTTTGGGCAGGATGATGAGGTCCTCCAGCCTCTACTGGGTCTTTTCATTATGAGCATGTTCTGATCAACCACATCTAGTGACAGAACTTGCTATGTTTCACAGGCACCATTCACCTGCCCTACTTTTTGATGATGTTATGTTGGGTGCCATCTCATTGCCCTTATGTCTTAAAGTTAGTCATCTCCTTTCCTTACTAATAGTGTTAATTCAGTGCATCACTGGCCTTTAATTATACATAAAGAGAAGACTATGTTCCTTGTACTGAAGATATTACTTTAATGTGCCCTATAAAGGAGTGAATGCTTGTTCTTGTCTCAACACCTTAATAAGGGGAGGAGATCCTTGTTTCACTACAGCTAGACACTATGAAGAAGGTTGACCAATCTGTGGAAAAAAAGTAACAAGGAACCTGGAAAACAAGCGCAGACAGAGCTGTGCTCCAAAGTCCCAAAAAAGCGTCAACTGAACCAGACTCAGAGGTGTCTGGTTAACACAACAGAAGTGTAAGGGACCTCTGTCTTCTCAGCTGGTACTCTGGTGCTCTGTGGCAGACTCTACTTTTCTGCAGAAGGAAGAAAGGCATAAGTTTCCTTTCAGCTCCTCCAGGCAAGTGAAGGCAAAGCAAGAACGTGACTGGAAAAATAAAACAACGTGGATGCTTGCTGACTGAGGGGGAACTGACACCTTGCATTGGTTTGGACTCAAAACACATCTTTGACCTCTTGTGGTCAACATGTGCTGGGATGGACAGTCAGGATTTAATGTGAGCGCAAAATGCCAGCCTCCTCCTCGTCCCTATTCTCGTGTTTGCTGGGCAAAAGTTGAGAGGTTCAGCTAGTGCCAGCAAAAATGATTTCTTCACGAGACTCAAAACGTATAAGCCACCAAAAGAGGTTACCACCATCAACGCCCTCAAAATTTTCAAGTCTGTTATATAGGAAGAGGGGGAAATGGAGTCATAACCCTGTTGTATGGTGTGACAGTGGTTGTTTAAAGGAGATGTTGCCTAATTATTCTGTTCCCTTGTGGGGATGTAAAGCAGTAATGAGGAATTTGAAGATCATTAATCAAGTGAGTCTACAGAAGTTTGTAGGAAAGGTTGCACAAATTTGGCACTTGGAGGATGTGCGAGGAGCAGACTGGAGGTAGGAGTGACTTTGAAAGAAGATGGGTGAGTTAGGCAGCAGGTTGGGCCTTCACATATGTCTGTCTTCATTAATTAACAGCATTAACAACTCTATATAGGTCATACACGCAGATGAGACGTTTGTTGCCAGCTGGACTCAGCACCCAGCAAAGTTCCTGGGAATGTTCGGTTTATCAGTATAACCCACAGCTTCTGAAGGTGAAAAAAAATATGCTCACCTTCCATATGGTCAAAAAAGCAGAACCAGTGAGGGATGTGAAGAAAACAGTGTGGACTTAAAGCGACAAGGTATGACAAAGATCTTTGTGGTAGCATTCAGAAGGAATATCTGCAGGGCAAGAGGCCAATGGTAGAACCAAAGGAAAAGGTGATGTGGTCACCATGGTCAAGTTGGTGAGTCTGGGCATCAGTGCTGGCTTCAGCAAATATGGCAAGATTGATTTTAGAGATTTAGGCAACAGCAGCAGTCAACATGAGCCAAGAACAAGACTTAGGAAGGACGTCTACCCTGTAGGCCTAGATGGTGTCTGCCATGGATAAAAAGGGATGTGTGGGAAGGCCTGGGAAGAAATGCTGAATTGCAGTGAATTCCTGGGAGGGGTGGAAGGGAGATGAACTTAGAGGAGAAATCAGAAATGGACACACTGAAGCTTTGGAAGGAGGAGGAATATCTGGAGAGGACAGCTCTGCAGCGGAAAAAGGAGAGTGCACTTGGAGAGGGAGCATGTTTATAACCAGGGCTGATGTGACAGGGGGTGGGGGTCAGCCCTGGAAAATGAGACAGAGCATAAGCCTCCATGGAAAATAAATTGTACTTTATATTAATTTTTACCTTTTTTTTTCAGTGTCCATTAATGACGTACTTTTTGCGATATAAATGCAACTCCTTCAGAGATGAATTTCTTATTTTGATTATGTAAATATTGCAAGTTGATTAAGTCTTTGTAGTTATGTTTTGGCTCATAGCAACATCTTTATCAGCAGCATAATTCATACTGTAGCAGTTAGTATGACACTAGAGAGAAGTATCAGTTTATTTCTTAGAGCTAATTGGCTTCGCTACATAGTTCAAGAATCATTGGCATCTAGTCAAACCATACTCTCAGAAAATGCACTGCACTAATAAATGCAGATCTGATGTTAGCTATGTTGGTATTAAATCCAAATGAATGTGTATCCAAACTGTATCATTAGTTTACACCAGAATATCATCATGTAAATACTAAAACAATTTGACTCAATAGATCTGTTCTGTCCATCAGGTATATAGGTCTAACTTTCATAGAATCATTTTTGTAAAGGCAGAATCAATTTCTGTAATCGTATTTGTACTCCTATGTATTATGGGAAGCAAAATGTAAGCATTCTCAATAGTGAATTATGTTTTCAGGGAAGTTGAACAAAGATAGGCTGAATATAGCCCCAATAAGAAGGTGTAACTTGAGTACGAGATTCACCTAGGTCATAGAGAAGGAAAACATCTCAGTTTTTGTTTTGCATTTCATTTCAGATTTTTAGAAGGCAAAGACATAGTAAACTATTCTTCTCTCTCTCTTTTTCTTTTTCTTTTTTTTTTTTTTTTGGTGTTGTTTAAATGGTTGTACTTTAATATTTGCTTTTTCCTGTAGTTACAAAGAGCTGGCCATAGGACAGACAGTGATGACAGGCTCGCCTCCAGTTCCTGTGCAAATGTTAGCACAAGTGGCACAAGTGAGGATGGGAGAGTGATGGATGGGCCTAGGAAAGCTAGAGCAGCAGTGCAGTAGGATAAAGCCTTTCTCTAAATGCTGCCTTTTGGCAGCTGCCAGCAAGGACAACAGTCCCTGCTTGGACTTCCTTGAGCAGGATGTGAGCAGCTAGTAAATTTTAAAAAATAAAAAATAAAAATAGAATTGCAAAATTTCAGGCTTATTTTCATCCATAGTTATGTTTGTGGAGAACTGTATCAGTAGGTGTTGATGGTAGTTGGAAACAGCAGCTGCGTGCAAGCAGATCTGAGACATGAAGAACCGCAAGCCTTGTGCCTTATCAAAATGCAGGTTGAGTTCATCACAGATACCCACCAGTATCTTGTATCACCTCCTATCAGGAGTGTATCTCCACCTCAGCCCGTGTGACATTACTTGCTGGGAGCAGCACAAAGAAGCTCGGCTCAGCACGCACCGCTCCTCAGTGGCTGCCACTCACATTGAGTATCCCTTCACCATCAGCTGCTCCTGCAATTTCTGTGGAGATGAGCAACAGCCCGACTGCCTCTTCTTGCAGAGACTAGGGACAAGAAGGTTGATTCATGTGTAAATCACCCGCTGCCCTTTATTTGCGGGTCCAGGGAGAGTACACAGGCAGATAAAGGGTCGAGGCTGAGGACGTGCCAGTTCCTCTTGCAGCCACAGTGGCAGGCTTGGAGTTGTCAAAGACCATCAGACAGGCTTATTTACTCACAGTTTAAATAAATTCATTTATTTGCAGGCACCAGTCATGCACCAAAACCCTGTGAGGGTTTGGTTTCATGTCCCTGCAATTCCCTGCCATGGTATTAATCGGCTTGCAGTCTTCCAGCACCTCATGTTGTGTCTCATCTAATAACGTAGTTATAATATATTTGTCTACTTTATGACTGTATTTGTATTGGCGTGCCAAGTGTGCGGCAGCTGGGAACTGTGTGGGGGTGGCAGAAAGTTATTTGATCTACAAAATCAGTTACCTGTCACTCAGTTGCCTTTCAGTGAAACATAATAAAGAATCATTATGGGCCTATTAGCAGTGCTGATGTAAATGCATTTCATGTGCCACTTTGAGATCAACAGTTACCCACACAAAAGTAAAGTTGTTAAGTACAACCTTCTTTGTTCAAGAAGGCAAATAATAAATCAGGCAGGATATTAAGCTTATGAAATGTAAATTCAGGACCCTGAGGGTCTGATCAATTGGTTCAGCTTCAGCCTTGGCATCAGGGGCTGTCCCTCCCTGCAATAAACAGTATGCAACATCACCTCCACTGCCTTGTCACTGTCTACTTTTGTAAGTCTGGGGACATGCTCTGAATGCTTTTTAAAAGGCTTTTGAGGGAGGGGAGAGGGGTGGAATAAGACGAGCCTTTTAATATATTCAAAAAACATGAAATAAAATGATGCAGACTGGAATAGGAGAGTGAGGGTATAACGTGTTGCACACCAGTTTTATACCTCCCATGAGAATTCTTTTCTTTCTCACTGTTATTAGTGATACCACAATTTTGTGTATAATATTGATGCTATTGAAATCACTTAACAGCTTTATTTGCCAGAGAAATCCTGTCTAAAAAAGGAAGTTGTTAATGCTAATATTTTGAAATTCACCTCACATCCCTTGTTACTCTTTTAGTTATTTAAATTCCATTTTGAAAACTCCCACACTGTTTCAGAATCTGAGTTTTCTCTTGATCTCATCAATGCCGCTTGAAGCAAGCCCCTTTGAAGCCACCAGAAAATGTACTTTGTGTCTCCTTTTGTGGTTCACCTAGGCTTTCAGTGCCTCACACTGGGGATAGAAAGAAAATCTGGAATATGAGTAAAAGTCAGAGTTTTGTTTTATTTTCTCCACACACTTTTAGGTTTCATTTTCTGGGCAGGAACTTACCGTGTTACAGGCTGCAGCCCATCAGATAGCAGAGGAGATTTTGCTTGCATGCTCCTACAAGCGGTTGCAGGACCAGGCTGGAGGACCAGGCAGCACAGGGAGCATCCCATCTCTGTTCTGCACAAAGTGGGACAGCAGAGGCAACTGTGCCAGGCCTCCAATGGCAGTGCAGATGCTGATGAGCTGCTTGAATGTGGCTGTTTAAGCCCAGGCAGGAGATGGGGAGCTGTGTTTAGAGCAGATAGTGAGAGCAAAGTCTGTGGTGTGAGCAAGTCTTGATTTAATTGGATTGATAAGAGCTGCGTCCTTAGTTGCAATGCTACCTAACACACTTAGCTCTAGTATAGAGCTTCTCAGTGTACATTTTCTGAAAAGTAAATTGTTAACCCAGTGTCAAAAACACTTTGGAAAGGTACTTGTTTTCGTGTTGGTTTTTGTTGTGGTTTTTTTTTTTCCCCAGTGATTTCAACCTGTTTGTATAGTAACAGGAGTGAAATATTTGGCAGTTCTACATGTATACAAATATGCTTCATGTATGTAAGTATGGAGCACAGTACACAAATATACCATTTACTTAATATAAGCAACAACAATCTGTGGCAATTTTCCTAAGAATATATTTTATACATCTGTGAAGAAATATATATGGTATAATTATATGACAAATAAAAATATTTAAAGGTAGTGAACAGATTTGTTTATATGCATAGCCATTTACTCACCAGGATAGCTGATCTCAAATGCAGAATTTTTATTTACGTTGTGCCATAAACATACATTTATATACATACAAAACTGTGCATAACAACTAAGAGCAAATATCAGTGCTAAAAATAAATGTTTAGTTCAGGAAAATTAGCTGGTGGCATACGTGAGTACTATCTGCTAATTTATAGTACAGGATGAATGAATACTGCAGTTCAATTAACTAGGTATTTGACTTTTTTTAGTGGGATCCTACACTGTCTTTATTTTCAGGACAAAGTTGAGTTATGTCTGATGTGAAGTGGACAGATTTTCAGATGGGCTTAGCATGTATTTGTGCGTGTAAAATGTGTACACACTGGCATGCCTGGTTTGTATTTACAGGCATTGTGTTTTATGAGCACGGATAAGTAAATATGCTCCAAATTATGTATGCATTTTAACTGCATGACATTTTAAAATTTCTGTGTTATTTGCATGACATTTAAAATCCGATCCCCCTGGAACAGGCCCAATGGGGAGAATCAAGCAAGAGAGGTCATAGAGCTAATATGACTTTTGGCACCTTTCCCCATCAGGTGTGGGGCCATTGCAAAGAGGGAAAATGGCTGTACACACTTGTGTTTACAGTTACATGCCTTTGATTAACAGGAAGCAGCTCCTCTGTGGTTGTATATCTGAACTGAGTTATTAATTCTTAGAGCAGTGTTTCACATGTTGCTCTTCAGACAACTTAGTGCCATGAGGAAAGTTTTGTTATCTAGTGCAGACACGAAAGGAACAACAAAACTAATGTATTGTCACAAGGTCAGTGTAACAGTAGTCCTTACAGCTGTGAATCTGGCTGTTTTCTGGATTACTTTGCAAATAATATAACAAATTCCTCCTCGAGGTGAGACATCAGTAATTTCTGATTTGAATAGCTTATATGAAGGGTGTTGATACATTTCTACATGAACTCATCTTTGATAGCTCAACAGACTGACAACCCTCCCACTTAAAATGCCCCTTTGTGATAGTGTGGCACTCTAAATAATGTTAAGCTCTTTAAATCTATAAAACTGTGGGGAGCCGGATTGGGGTACAGCTCAGCAAGCTTGACTTCGGCCTGTTCTTCCTAAGACGATCTGGGACATGGAGTAGCTGTTCAAGAATCTTGCTGGTTTTATTTTTAATGTAGTGAATGAAAATGGATGGTGCTGAAAGGAATCTTCGTCATCTGGTTCCATGCCCCAGCATTTCAAGTTCCCAGGCAGAGGAGATAAATCTTGGGAGATCCACATAGCGTCAGACACAGAAGAACTTCCCATGCTTACCTGCTTTATTCCTTCAGTTCCTTATATTCCCCCAGAGTGAGGGCTGTATTTGTTAGGCACACATACAGAACTGCGGGTCATGAACGAAATCTCATGCACAGGAAGGCACAGGACATTGTGTTTAAGTACTATTCGCAGATACAGAGTATTTCATTCTTGCCGGAGCTTTCTGAAAGTCCCAGTTTTTCATCATAGCTAAAACTTGTTATAAGTCCATGGCTTAAACATTCCTTTTCGCACAAATCCCAAAGAAGAACAGATTTATATTGCTGCTTGTGTAATGATATATCTTTGTTTTATTTGAAGGGACTGTAGAGGAGCTGTATGGATTGCAAAGCTGGCAATTTTATTAAATGAAACAATTTTCCAGTGTTTATTTTTAAAGAGTGAAAAGCCTAATTCTTTTAGTCTTGTTTTTATTCCTACTTCATATTTTTCACACTTTATTCACACACTTTATCCACATTAAGTAAAAATGAGCCTAAAATGAATTTCAGCATTCATATTATGAGCCCTTTAAAGAAAATTCATTGTGCTGCCTGTTACTGTAGAAGCCTGTCAAGTAGTCTGCTATACTTAATGACATTACTTCAAATTTGGGGAAGTTATTTTGAAAAGACAAATATGCAAAACCCAGGAATGTCAATAACACCCAATGGCTGTTGCTCAAACTGATTTGTGTCTTGTGGAGATTTGGCTTTCAGTAAAATGTTAGCTGCCCGATTTCTAGCTTTAGCAAGTTAAATATGTGGAATATAGCCATTTAAGAGAGAAACATCTATGCTAGTGCCCAGTTTGCATTCAAGGCAGTGAACAAAGGGAGTAAAAGAGTTCTTATCCTGAAAAGTCAATGAATAAAGTTTTTACCAAATACTTGAGAAGCTCATGCACACCAGGGCACTGTCAACTGGGGCATATGCATTTGCCCATGGAAGGAAAAAAAAATGTCATTTTCCTTTACTCCTTCTTTCTTACAGGCTCCAGTATTTTCGTATAAATTTAAAGTGGTACAGGTTCTGTGGGTGAGTGTCTTGCCTGGAGTAAATCACAATGCTTTGATATTATGACAACTTGGAGCAGCTAATAGTTGGAATTTTGGCATTAGCAGTTTTTGTATCACACTGAGTAAATGTGTGGCATCGTATGGTGATGAGCAAGAAATGTCCATATGAGTACATACGGCAGCATCATCCACTGCCACATCTGGGAGGTATGTTGTAATCAAAGGAGCAAACAGTAGTTGATTATGTTTAAAAGGCGCTGGCCATAAATATAGATAAAAGTGTGCAAAGTGTGCTGTGTTATCTGAATGATATTAATGAAGCACAAACGATGTAATTGCTATAAATATGACACTGAACATGAATGCATATACAGGTGATTGCCTGCTTGGGCAGATTAATGCCTTTATAATTTGCCCGGCTTATTACACATTTTGTGTATTACATGCCTGCTTTTGAAGCCTTTTATGACTTCTGTGGACTCAGCAGAATTTCTGTATTTGAAATTGATCAATTAAATTGTTGTTTGGGGGTAATTGATTCTGTTTGCTGTGAAGTGGCCTGTGGCTCTGTCACCCTTCCTTCTTATCTCGCTCAAAGAATACTATCACATTAGCACAGAAATGCACATGCTAATAGCTGAAGCAAGAAAAAGGATCAATGTATGGTTGTCACTCCAAAACACACGTCATGGCATCTTTCATCGTTCCAAATAAAAGTTTCGCTGCACAAATTCTTTCTGTAATCTACCTGATTACATCAGATAGATGTAATGTAAGTCACTACAACTATCTATTACTACATTTATGGAGCCATGTGTGCCTCTCCATACTGCTTTTTCATTTGTTCATTTTCTTTTTTCACTGTTCTGTTAACCAAACTTCAAATAAGAAACTGTTAGCTAAAGCCCCTGCAGTGCACTTTTCAGGGTGAGTCAGGAGATGCATGTGATGCAATTACAGAACAATACTGCTTTTAGTGACCAGCCACTCTCAGCTCCAACAATTTATGAAATGCTCAGAGTATTGCCCAATCAGTTCAAGCTCATGCTGGAGTGAACAATGAGCATGTGCAAACATTTCATATTTTATACGTGTGAGGAGCAGCTGATGTCCCTGAGTTTGTTCAGCACAGAGCAGAGGAGCTGAGGGGAGGCCTCATGGCAGCCTGCAGCTCCTCACAGTTTTTTAAAGTAGCCATCAGTTTCCACTTTAAATATATTTTTTTTCATCCTAACACTTAATTTCAATCACTCTTGTGTAATGACAAGCATATCAAAGCACTATATTACATGAGTTTCTCATATCCAAACTGTATTACATCCTCCTTAGTTTCCTCATTGTACTTCATTAAAAATGAAATTATTTAAAGTTCTGCTGCAGAAGCCCGGTCTCTTTGGACCAGATCTCTCCATTCCCAGGTGACAGCTGTGTGTCAGCAGAGGAGCCTGGTGGAAGAAGACACAAGAGACCTTCAGGGGCAGCACAAAGCTCTGAGTAGTGGGGATGGAGGTTGTGCCCATAAGCATGTGGCCCTGGGCTGGAGTTTGCTTATTGCAAGCAGCATCTTCAGAGCCATCCTAGGCCAATTTTAGCTGCCAAATTCTGAGGCCTTTCTGCATGTAAATGAGACTTAATGGGTTGTGACTAGGAAAAATTGGGTGGTTTTTCATGGGATACTGCAAAAGGACAACAGGGACTGTACTTTCCAAATTTCAAACTGGCTGTTTGAATTGAGATGCAGGAGCTGCTCAGTTGAATTCTTATAAGACTTTATTTTTATTTTCTCTTTTTTTCTTGCCATCAGAGGCAAAACATGTTTTTCCTCAATCTTATTTCCTGAAGTGACTAAATCCTTTTAGTTGAAACATAAAAAAATAATAATTATCACCCTGAGGCAAAGACAGAGCATGGGAATTTTCATCCCAAATACTTTGCTTGGCAAAATTTATAAGCAACTGAAGACAAGTTCTTATAATGGAAACTATGAAGATCCCTAACTACAAAAGATCTACTGGCTTTTTACACAAAAGTCAGATAGGAATATCTCCATGACCCATTTGGGATACTAAACCCAATTTAAAAGTGTCTGCTTTTTGTATCTCAGAAAGCTACATTAAGCAATGGGTGTCCTAAGGATGCATTTGGCTTTAGCACTTCTCAGCCCTTACCAAAGCTGTTGCGTCTATTTAATTTGCTAAGCATGCCTATCACAGATTTATTATATTCTTCTTTTCTTTTTCTTTTTCTTTTTTTTTTTACTGAAACACTTCTGCTGTGAAACTTAATCCAAGTATTGCTGTGCACAATTAGAATTCAGACTTGGGCAATGCTGCATGCAAGTCCAGTGGCACAGTGCCTTAGAAAGATGTACCATAGGCATATTCCATGGAAACATGGTACGGTGATGCGTTTGCCTTGCTGTGTGAGCTCTCTGAAGGGAGAGAAGGCCCATAATCCTCCACAGGTCCAATCCTCCCCATCCTGCCCTTTACAGATGCTCTGGTGCACAGACCAAAACCTGGGGCAAAGTTTCCTAAGCAGTGGATGGTTTCCTGGATTCAAGAAGCAGTCCATGTGGGAGCAATCCTGTATGATCAGTGCCTATCCCTTTAATTTGCCCTCTTTCCCCAGCTCAGAAGCAATGCCACAGGCTTCCAGTGGCAAAGCAAAACTGTAGCATCTGAAGATGTGGAGTATTTGCACTGCAAAGCTCAGTAAAGTTTCTGCATAATGCAACTACAGCTGCACAAATGCAAAACGTTCGTGTCATTGTGGTACTGGAACTGAAAAGCATGCCATAACAGATGGGCATGGTGTTGACTGAGAGCTCTTTGCTTTTCAGTCAGTCATAGATTCTCTCTTTTCACAAAAGACTGAAAAAGTGTTTTCATAATTTAATGTAGCAATATATCGTGGTTATAACATTTCATTTATCCCTAGACTAACGGGGAATGCACTGCATGTATTCCAGCCACAGTGCAAGTTTTCCTTAAGTGCTTATGTATGAGCTCCCCTCCAACTTCCCTCTACAGGAGATTTAGCTTTTATATGAACTCCTTGCAGGATCCTTTATGAGCAGTGACTGTCAAACTGTGCTTGTCTGTGCATTTATGCATGCTGATATTGTTCTCATTTAGACGAACTTCAGCTCCCACCTCAATCTTGTTTTTCCCCATGCCGTTTTTTCCCTAATATATCAACAGTTGTTTTAGAATTGTTTTGAAAAAAACAGCCTACAGTGTTTTAGGCAAACCAAGCCAAGTTGGAGCAATAAGTATTAAAAGATATGCACGGGGCACAAACAGAAGAATTCCCCAAATGTATTTAAGTGATTTTCTTCCTGCTTTTTTAATATAATATTTGTGGGCCAACTGTGGCAATAACTGATAATTTTAATGCAAGATGACATCATTCCAGTTCAGCGATTCTTCAGAGAGAAATTACCCTGACAACTTCTTTTCATTTTGTTTTAATTTTATGAAAAAAGTTAAGATTTTCAATGTAAAAAAAAAAAAATGTGATACAAGTTTCAAAACTCATTTAAATACTTCATCTCTCTTCCACTTCCAAACACACTTTCCTGGCAGTTTCTTGCTTTTGCATCTCCAGCTCCCACAGTTTACCATCGTTCCAGCCGGGAGAGACTAAACTAAAGTTTTCTTCAGAACCCGGGGAATGCCTGACAGAAGATCCCTATCATGATATGAAGTTCCTTGCATGCTCTTTCTGGTTATTTGGCAGCCTGACTTAGCAGCACTGGTTCTGTCAGAAGACAGAAAGGCCAATTGTTAGGTCAGGCCAATATTTTGAAACGAGAATCTTTATTTGGAAATGCAACGAGATCATTAACTTCTGCTGTTTTCTCTCTTTTTTTTTCTTTTCTCTGCCTGGAAGGGAAATCGTAAATTGTTTCCTTAGCATTGATATGACTGCAACATCAAGTTTTGCAGCTTGATGCCTTTTTTTTTTATCTTCTATTAGTGATGATAGCAAATGAGTTCCCATCTTGGAAGAAATTTGATCTCCCAAATGAAGATAAACTTTGAAAGTACATAAAAAACTTTTCAGCTCTGCAGTAGGGTGATTAAAACTTGGTTTGCAGAAAGACTGATTTAGGGGTTGGTTTCTGGCCCGTCTTGTCTTGCTTCTTCTGAGGATGCCAGGCAGAACATGCTATGCAGTCCCTCCAGGAGCGACCCACATCTGTCTCTCACCCTGTTGAGCCCTCTCCAGCCACAACTTGGAAACACTTGGAAAAAACAGAATGAAAGTCTTATTTTTAAGGCTTTTTCTTTTCCTCTTTCCATCACTAGCTTAACATTTCTCTCCATGTTCATCCCAGACTGTGAACTCTTCCCACTGTCGGTGGCAGATCCACCTCCCACACACACCGGTGCGTCTGACTCCCCAGGAAGGGGATCTCAGGCGGGCGTTGGCAGGGGTCACCCCACCTTGCTCACACCCAATCTACTCGTCTCGCCAGAGATATGACTGCCTTTGGCTTCCCTCCCTGCTGCATTACACTGTGCACCTCCCTCTGATGACATTGCTGAGGTTATGTCATGGGAAGTGAGATATCACTCAGCTACATTAAATTTAGTGTAATTCACATCTGCAAAGCCTCTGCGAATTGGTGCTTAGTCTTAAATTGAAGGTTTCCACAATATGGAGACTTCAGAGTGTCAAGCACTGAGTCCTGGTGTGTTACAAATTAGGGTGTAAAAGTCTGGAATTCCTGAAAACCATGCCGGAAAACTGAAGTTTCTGAGGAGTTCTAAGGCAAGTATGCAATTAATTGAATTGGCAACACTAACAGCTGGGATGGCACCCTTACAAAGAATTCCTTTGCTTTATTTGCGTTTCCAGCCCAAATTCTAGAGGTGGCTGAAAGAGGTGGGTACTTCAGCAGAGCTGCCTTTGTGAGCCAGTCCCAGCCACACACTTCTCCTCACTGGGCTGTAATGGGTGCAGACCTGTATTGATCACCATGACTTGCAGGAGAGAAAAATCTTTGCACTTCATATTGGATATAAATTATAAATAGCATCTCCAAAGGCTGTGAGTTACAGAAATAGCATTCTTCAGAGACAGCCATATTTAAAGCTGCTGGTATAGAGGTTATTAATTTTATGATTGCAACACAGCTGTACTTGACCCACAACAATGATCATTGTCCATAAAATCTCACAGTCTGGGTTCAGTCCTGGCCTGTCTCAAGAACGTTCATTAGCATTGACCAGCAAGGGTCACGTTAGTGTAAGAAGGTTAGCACTCATAGTATCACTGTAAATTCACTGGTGAAATGGCACTGTCTTCTTCCCATCTTTGCTTTTTTTTTTTTTTTTTTTCCCAGTTGTTTCTCATAGAGTTTTTTTTAATTCAAATTTTATCCAAATGAATAGAGAGCCTATCAGTGGCTCCAGAACTTGAATTCTAAACGCCGTTTGTTATGTGATGTTTGTATTCTGATGGCCCAGTTCTGTTTTCCAAGCCATTTTACAAATAAAGACATACCTCCTTCCCACAAAGTCACCCTACCATTCAGGGTAGGATTGCTGTATTTTCATGAATATGTCCTCTTTTTCCTGCCCCCCACTGCACTCAAATGGTTAGCACAGCCTGTGTCTGGGTTTTCTAAATACCTGCCAAAACAAGATCTCAGACTTTATTTTACAGTTAGATTTAGAAGGTCTGAATGAGGCCTCTTTGAAGAAGAGTCAGAGGAAGGGAGGAACTGTGGTGGACATGAGGAACTGAGAGATGGGCTAGGTGACTGGATGAGATGCAACGAGAATTAAGGGTTATGCGATGGGCAAGGTCTTGGGAAGAGCTACAAGGTGGACAAATTTAGGGGGAGAAACTCAAAAACTCATCTTAGGCTAATAGATGTCTTGGATAGAGGAAAAATGGACAAGGAGTGAGAAGAGATTTGGGAAAAAAAATGAAAAAGTAGAGAGGGCATTCCTCCCTCTTGAGGCTTTTGTACCTATGAGCATTATGGGGTGGCTTATCTGACTGAGAGCCATGAGGGTATTTGCCCTGTCAAGCTTGAGGTGTTTCTGAGCGTGTACAGAAGCAATGCTGCAATAAGGCACAAGCTTTAAGATCAGGCACCTGAGGTGTCAGTGGAGTTTAGACACATTAGGGAGAAGTGAGCAGCTGACTTGGGATCCTCAGGATCACTTGGGTTTAGACTGTTATATTTCACTTCTCAACACAAGGTGCTAAGTCCTTTCTGGCAGCTCATGGCACCTGGGACAGGTGTCTAGTGGGAGAGTGAGTGGATGCCGCCCTCCAGTCTTTCCTTTTGTTTACCCTGATCCTATCGTCTGGCAGCCGCAGCCAGCAGGAGGATGAATGAGTTTTGCTCAGCCTTTCCTCAGAGGTGCAACCAGTATCACAGACGCGACAACTGCATTGGTGGGGTTTTCCTCTCCTTCACTGTCACACACTTAACCTCTGGAGGGTGACCAGGGGAATATGCCCTTCCTGTGGCTGATCTGGGGCAGCCATATGCTGAAGGATTAGGCAGAGGCTGGGAGGTGGCAAAGGCACCATGGAGGGACTGGGTTGAGTTGGATTAGAATGAGTTGGGTTGGGTTTCCTTTCAGAAGCAGGGCTTTTTTATAATGATGGGGGGGACTGTGAGAGCTTTAGTGGCAGGAAATAGAAGACTGAGCTGCTTCTGCACTTAACCGGAAAAAGTAAAAGAATAAAATACCATTCCTGTACCTTTAAAAATAGTCTGCGCTTGTGTTGACTGTAATCCTTTGCCTACAAAGATACAACAGGACATTATAATCCAAGCAGAAACTTCAGAAAACAAAAATCCTTTGAAATGTTCCTTAATATGAACATGTTCTTCCAGAAGTTGAGGGGGGGGCAGTGCAGGAGTTAATTTATTCACTACAGGCTTATGACGTTTGAACTCAGACTGTTGTTGAAATCTTAAGAGCGCTGGATCTTTGCTGCAGTGCTTCATGGCCCTTTTATTGCATCAGCGGGAGTGCCTGGAAAGACTTCCTTCACTTCTATGCTTGCCAGTGTTGGCATCCACACCATTTCTGGCGTGGAAGGGGAGAACATTATATTCAACTGTTTTACTTTATAATAATGTTATTGCAATTGCAGGTCTGTTCTTATCCTGCTGGTGATTAAGGATCTTCTTCCATTTTTTTTAGATGAGGGGCACCATCACATAATACGGGACCTTAAAGTACTGCCCTTCCTAGCTGCTGTGGGTGCAGGCACTGCCGTTTCTACAGCATCGCCTGGGCTGCTTGTGTTTTTGGGAGCACCAAAGCTGGATAAGCTTGTGCTCTTGCTGCTGGAACAGCTGTTCCTTGGGTGATTTACATAATTTCATTTGCTTGGTGGGTTTTACAAATCTGAGATACTCTTCAGTGAAGGAAGATTAGATCAGCATTTTCTGAATTATTCCAATAATTAATTCTCCATCTGAATGTTTGATGGTACAATTACTATGTAGGAGCAAATAGTCGTAAAACACCATCACAGAGACTAGCTGTTTTCTAAGAGCTGGTCCTTTCACATGCCCAGTGTAAAAGTAGTGCTCTCCCAAGTTAGCAGAGCTTGCGGGCAAGGAATGTAACTTCAGATCTGTGCCTTATATCCACCAGAAGCACTAAAAAGCCATGGGATTTTGGAATAAACCTGTATTTTAATATCTGCCTCTCAAGTATTTCATTTGGCATTAATTAATTTAATGCACAGGTACTGTCCCAGTATGATGTAAGAGTCAAATGCTGAGGCCCATCAGTGCCTGGTGCTACCACTGGCCTGAGCTGCGCCATCTTGATCTGCCTGAGCATGGAAGTGGTGAGCACTGCCTTGGAAACCATGTTAGACATTCCCTTGGCAACCGTGAGGGTAAGGATATGTCACTGTGGCGTATCTTTTGTGGCACTGCTGTATGTAAAGTTTGGTCATGTAAATCAGTATTTCTCAGATTTAAACCTTTGGAAGCTTTGGAGCTTAAATACACATTTTATAGTGGTCTCTGAAGAAGCCACATGGATGTATGTTCTCCCAGGAAGTACAGGGTATTGAACAGGTAAAATTTCCTTTGTTCATAAAGTAATCTTCCTTTGTCCTGCTTGAGAAGATGATGATTTTCAAATGCTAAGTGCTCTGTGCTCTTGGGTGCAATTTTATAGTTCTTTTTCTAGATCATGATAGAAGAAAAAGAATGTACATTCTCAAAAATTGAGTTGTCTCACTGATGTATGTTACTCAAATTCTTCAGAGTTACTATAACATACCATGCAGATGTAATCAGTGCTACCTGTTGTCTAGATACAGCTGTTAAAATCACAGACTAATGAAAAACAGGACTGATGGAAAGAAATGCAAGGAGTTGTTTAATGTGTCACCTGCACCCATGGTATTCCAAAGAAACTTGCCTAACTACTCTTAACTTAAAGTGATGAGATTCTGAAACTTCCATTGGTTCTTTCTGAGCTCAAAAACATCTTCCTATGATGACATCTGAACTTCTCATCTCACATTTGACAGAATTTTTATTTTCATATGTAAATACAGGTAAATATATAGATACAAAAAGGGATATAGGTATAGATTATACAGATATGTTGTAGGTATAAATACATCGATATAGATAGATATGGATTTAAGTATAGGCTTCAATATGGAAATAGGTACAGGCATAGGTGTAAAGAAATAGGCATAAATGTAAATGTTCATGTAATTTCAATCCCCACCTGCTTATCTCTGGGAGAAGTACCACTTTACCATGTGTTTTGGAAGCCTACATTTGCACTGTACTGACATGGGACCCTTTCCTCAAGAGTGTGTCTTGATCTCATGCAAGCATTCACTGCTCTTAGAACTGCACTGTTTAAAAGCATTGCTTGGAGTCATGCTGCCAGTCTGACCACGCTAGTGATGGCTGGGAAACTGTAGGGCTGATGGGACAGTCGTCTATGTCATTTCACTGGCAGCAAATTTTCAGCGGCATTTCCTGTGTCCTGGCTCCTGGAGCACACAGGGCTGCTGTAGACCTCATGAGCTGCTAGCCAGTTTCCTGCCCACTGCCTCCCTGCCATCTGCCAAGTGGCCTAGTCCCTTCCAACACTGTTGCTGGATCTTGCAGAAGTTGTGCTGGCAACAAGTCCCCATCCGCCCCTGGTTGTGTTGCCTGGGGCCAATTCAAGCATTGTGCCTCTGCTGCCCACACAGGCTGTAGGGCAGACTGCAGCAGTTTCCTTCGGGTTTGCCCTTTTGCCTGTGCTCTTGCCCGTTTGTGTAAAAAGATTTTGGTGAAATTTTGGACTTGCAAACAGGTTTGCTGTGTAGGACCAGTCACCCCAGAGCAACGCACAGCTAGGCCGCTGGCTGGTGCTCCTTAAAAACCAGGGATTGTGACATTTCCATCCTTTGAAATACATTTTATCAGCCTCCACTTTCAGCTGTTGCCATTTTCTGATTCACTGTTATTTATTGTACTTGTGTGCCATTTGCATTACTGCAGCTGCCTACAGTCTGACCATTGCACTGGTGGAAATGACATCTCTGCCCCAGCCACAGAGTCACGCTCTGACTAGGAAGATTCCATAGCTGTTCAGTGCTCTTTCTTTCCTTTTTATAATGCATACTCAACAGAAAATTTCTCAGCTTTCGGTGGCCTCTGCTCAGATGTGAATGACCTTACAACTTTCACTTATTTAGCCAGTTAGCTCTCAGAGGAGCAAACAAATGACCCATGCTCATGGGACTGCCCTTAATATTTAACGAAGAGTGGTGGAAAATGAGAGCCACAACGATGTGTTAGCATCCAGTCTCTTTCTTGCGTTACAAACCTTGCTTGCACTCAGCTCTTGTATGTATTTTTGCATCTTTTGCATGTAGGCTGAGAGGAGGATGTAACGAATTTTATTACCTTTTCAAGCCACTTGCTGCTTGTGTGCAGACTTTGTGCTGTAAATGAGGAGAAGAAAAAAAAAAAAGACTGCAAATATAGAAGCTCAGAGGTAATCTTTGTCCTGGATCAGTGGGATTCTTACTGCCCTGTTTCTGCCATTCCATTAAAGATACTAGAGATAATAAATGGCCAACAAAAATAAACACTGTTGTCAGTGTCACAGGAGACAATAACTTAGCATAACATGTCTTAGTATGTGTAGTCTATTCTCTAGCTTTGGCGAACAGCTTCCCACAATTTTCTTTGCATGAGTATTCCATCTAAACCAGCTTACTGTGAGTCTAAGCCCTCTTCATAAGCTGTATTTTCATTTCTCCAGCTTTGTCTAGTTCTTCCCTCTTGGTTCCTCCAAAGAATTAATTTCCCGACCCAGACGCTTTTAGATCGCTATCATGTCCACGACTCCATAGACAATTACTTCTAAGCCAAACTAAACATACCGAGGTTTTGTTCTTTTTCTTTTGTTTTGTGTGTTTGTTTGTTTTAATATCCCCTCAGAAATCACTGCTTCCATTTCATTAATTGGTTTATGGCTTCGCTGTTAATTTTTCCCAAGCTTTTAACCTTTCTTCTCCATTCAGAGGTCTAGAACAGCATACGTAGAAGCTCCTAAGATTGTCAGTTCTCAAACATCTTGAGCTAATAGACTCCTTTCCAGTGTTTTTCCTGAAGCTCTCGTGTTCCCTGTCAGAACCATTTAATGACTTTAAACAAGACATTTATTAAGTCTCCTTTTTCCTTAGTTTTACTCATCATGCTCTGAGAGAGTCTTCTGTTTTGGGGTTTGAGATCTGGAAGTTTACATCAGTAGAGCAAAACAGACGCAGCAGACATGATAATTTCTGCAGAGCACATTCCACTTTGTACAGATCCAAGGGATCCTTCTCCAAGAATAGTAAATGAAGAAATCTTATGAATTAAAAATAGTTAAACCTGTCATTCTGGATAACATCTCACACAGCCAAAGGTTAAGAAGTTAAATTCCTGTTTAGAAATAACTCTGTGATATAGAAGTCATTTAGTAGCAAACAGACAGATAGATGCATCAGAGGCAGGAATGTCTTTTTCTCACACACACGTGAAGATTTGAATGGTATAATCGCATTGTAACACCATTGCAGAATGGCATATGTAAGAGTATAAAGTCTTATATGAAGACTTTAATTTGTGCGTGTGTGCATCATGGGAGAAAGAAAGATAAATTCCATTAAATCTTTCTGAATGGTATTTGCATCACTGGGTCAGAGGGGAATGTGACTGTTCATTTGTTCATTTGTTGGTAAAAGGGGAATGAATGGCATTGCTTCTCCATGTTGTATAAATATGAATAAAACACACTTGCTAAGTTTTAAATTGCTGCTGTTTGTGCAAACGGCCCCAGAAGGCTGCCTTTCACCCTTTGAAACATTCAGAGAGAGCTTTGATAAGGCTCTTTGCACTGGTGTGTTTCAAAGCCTGGCACCACAAGCACAGAGGCAAGTGATGTGGCGCTGGGGGACGAGTTCTGATGTGGCAGCTGGCATAGGATCCACTCCTACCAACACCGGCTGGAAGCTTTCCACTGTGCGAGATGCTTCATGGAGAATGGCCAGGCTGTCTCCTCCATCAGGGAGTAAATCCTGAGGCGTGGAGCACCCTTAATGCTTTTTGAAGCCTGAGGTATTGAAGTATTGAACTGCTGCTTAAAGAATCAGACCCTGGGTCAGCGCTGTGGCTAATATCTGTGGAGAAACTTTTCAACCTGGAAACTTTTCTCTGCAGACATGCCTCAGTGTGGAGCTGTGCCTCGAGGTCTCTCTGCTCCTGTGCAGCATGGGAAACCTTTGTCCCTCACATCGTGTCGTCCCCGTGGGGAGTCACCATTGTGCTGCGCGCTTCTAAACACCACAGGAGGAGGTTTTTGTGCTGCGCAGTGGGCAGGCACGGCAGGGGGGCACCGTTGTGCTGCACAGCTGGTGACTGCCGTGCCGCTGCGCCAGAGCAAGTGATGGTGATGGCAGCCCACAGGCAGGCAGTGCTCCTTCCCAGTGCCACCAAAGGACAGCTTTCCTGGGTGAGAGCAAAGAGGAGAAACAGCAAGGATGGCTGCATGCCTGTGTGCACTGCGTGCCTGGCCACAACACACAGTCACCTCTGCAGTCAGCAATCCAAACTTTGTATTTTTTTTCTCTTTGGCATTTTTTCTACCCATTTAGACCCCTTCTATTTTATTATTTTTATTATTAATTTTTTCTCTATCTCTTCTTTGCTTTATCTCCTATTCAACATGTCATCTTTTAATTCATCCAGTTAAATAATAAGCGGTCTCATTATTTTTTTATATCACTCACTAATAGCCATGTTTAGAAGACTTGATCCCTAATACCAATCCCTCTGGGACACCATATATTTTCCACCGTACGTCACTATGTATTAGTTATCTTCTCAAGCGATCTTGCCTCTTCCCAAGAGGTGCAACAGCACTTACTCACAAGACCGTGAAGCCCTAGCATGTGAGGAGGTGAGGGATACTGCTGAGGTGAGATGCTGGCCGGAGCCCCACAGGCAGAGCCTGGACCTGCATGGGCACCATGGCCACCTGGCAACTGTGGTCACCACAAGAGCAGCACAGGCATCACCAGTGCACTCATGCTGAGTGCTGCAGAATGCCTGCAGAAGAGCTCCTCCATGGCATCTGTAGGGAGTCGTGTATGGCTGGATCTGGCCCCAAAAATGCCAGGCTTGGTGAAGACTTGTTGCTGAAGCAAAGCACACGGTTCCACAAAAGGCAAGGACAGTGGCAGCTTACCAGACAGGGAAGGTCATAATCACTTGTGATTCCTCAGGTTCCTCCCACACACAGTTTCAGATTAACCTATGCAGAAATTGATTGATCTTTTGCCCACCAATTTTTGTGATTCAGTAAGGTGGTTGAATTTAGTTCTTATTTGTTCTTGTTAAATCCAAGCCTGTTTTGTTCTAAGACTTCTGTTACCCTAAAGGTACTTGCTGGGTTGTTGGGGTGTTTTTTTTTTCTGNGAAATGTATTCATTCACACTTCCTGAGGACGTGTAGGTGAGTTGTGAATCCTCGGAAACGTGCCACCGCAGTTTTAACTTTGCTCATAAACTGAGGCACTTCTCTGCTCTCCACGCTGTGACCCCCACCGGGGAGGCACGTTGAGGAGGGCCCCTTCTCAGCACCCCTTTTTGCCCGCCCCGCGTCCAGCATGAGGAGGCTCCGCGTCCCGACCCTCAGGGCAGCAGCATTGGCTATACAACGAGGCCTCGAGATTTTCCGTGAACATAACCCCGAAAGCCTCTCACGGCCTGAAACACGAGTGGGGAATGAGATCAATGCCGGGGAGAGCATCGCTCCGCCGCCGCACTGCCCTGAGGAGAGCTGTCTCACTGTGTCCCGCTCCGCCTCTCGCTGCGCCCACGTGGGACCGCGAGTCGCTCAGCCCCGGGCAGTGGGTCGCGATCTGCCGGGCCCGCGGCCGAAGCGGTCTACCTGAACGCTGCCCCTCATCCCTCCGCGGGGCTCAGCACAGAGGGGTGCACCCGAGGTCTGGTCTGCGGGCGGGTTTGTCCCGGCGCAGACAATAGCGGTTATTGCTCGCGAAGTGCGGCACGGGGAGAACTGACCCTAGCCAGGAACGCCCGGGCCGTCCTCTTTTGTGGTTCCCATTTCCCTTTGCTCAAGCCCCACCTAATCCCCTAATGCCTAGCAAAGATCTGTCTCCAGAGCTCTGCCTTCAAACTCCCTCTTCAAAACTGCCATCTCGGACGCAATCAGATGAATTACCCAAAAGCGCATTTCCCCGCTCCCGAGAGCCTTTTTACGCCCTCTCTTTTTAATCCTAACTAGCCAAAAACTGAATTATTGTTGGTTTTTTTGTTGTTGTTTTTGTTGTTTTTTGGTTGTTGGTGGGTTTTTCTTTTTTTCTTTTTTTCTTTTGGTAAAGCATCCTGCATGAAGAGCCCTCTGCCACCGGCGGGAGGGAAATAACCTCCCCTCCCCGGTGGCGGGCCGGGTCCCGCAGCTCCGAGAGGCACAGCAAGTAGCGCGGCAGTGCCACTGGTATGCGACACTCCGCAGAGAGCTTCGGCCAGCGGCTCTCGGTGTCCTTCTCACACGTTGTAACTTCTACCTTCCCTCCCACTGAGCTCTGTCCCTAATTTAGTCAAGGGATTTGATTTGATCCTGGGACGAAGGCTGGATGGGAAATTTTCAAGTCCTATACCTCCTTAAGTGCACCTTATTTTTTTTTTTTTTT
>JACDJE010000111.1:2473871-2488931 GCA_016647715.1 Pavo muticus
TTTTGTAGGTCTCTTGCTTTAATAGCTTTCAAACATAAATATTATGTGTATTAATTTCATTTAATCCTTCTTTTCTCAGATTAGCGTTGTTTTTTTTCCTCCCCTCATCTCAGTCCTTTGGTGCCTACCTGATTGTGCATGAATTCTCAGAAATAATTGCCAGTAGTTCAGCAAGTTCATTAACTAATTCCCTGAAGACCTTCAGATGCATGTCATCCAGACCTGGTGATTTGTATATTAAATTTTAGCGAGTATTCCCTTACTTGATTTTTTGTATTAACAACTGTATCGCCAAGTCCACATTATTTCTAATTGTATCTCTTTCTTGCAGTGTATAAATTGATTCTGTACCTTGTTCACTGTTTTACATTGCTCATGTTACCTCACATATTGCTGGATCCACTTTCAGAGTTCTTCCCTGACCGTGTCCTGCATTTGATAAAACACAGATCCATCTCTCCTTACCTCCTCTTGCACTAGAAGCCAGGAGGTCGCTTCTCTCTCAAACCCTCTTTCTGTGTTTTTTTACTGTGCCATGCTGATGCTTCTCCAGTACTATCTCCCATCCATCTGCAGGTCTCCGAGTGACACCTTTGGCACCATCCTCTGGGTCTCTTTGGGGTTGGGAGAAGCAAGATCGATGGATTTTGTCCTTCTGCAGCAGTAGCCCTAGCATATTTTAGGATGTTCTAGCTGTCTGCAACATGTAGCAGTTTGCATACATCTTTTTGTTTCACCACAGTCCTCAGATTTCTCCAAGAACAAATGCCTTAGAGCACCATACGTTGTGCTCCAACCCATCACTCACTCAACTGCACAACTCAAAACACGTAGTATTTTGAGTTGTGCAGTTAATAATCACAGCTGTTGAAATTAGTGAGCACTATGAGGATATATACCTTTGACAATCTTAGCTGTAGTACAGAAGCTTCTTATTATATGACCCTCACAAATGATTCTTTCCATCAAAAAATAGATGGCTTCTCGTCTGTTTAATTTAGATTTGTCTGCTGCTAAATACACAATTGAGATTGCAGTCATCAGTGATATTTTTCCTCTGGCAAAAACGTTATGGCCAAATCTGTCATCACCCTGAGGACATAACTCCTCTCACTTCCGTCGAATTTCCCAAGCCTCTGGTATATAAATCATAAATGCACAGTCTGTGGAGTGTTAAATTTTTAGGGCTCTCCCTTTAGTAGTAGTTGAATGTGAATAAGTAAGGACAAAATTTGACCTTTAAATGACTATAAAGAGCCAAGGCAGATACTTGGCAAGCTTTTCTTATTGCAATATTAATCAAGCAAAGAATCATCATAATCCCAGAAACTAAATAGCCATTGTAGTGATTTTATCACCAGGGAAATTGTTCATCTGTCAGTAAGATAGTCACTAGGAAGGAGAAAATAGGGAGTGTTAAAATTGCTTTAGACCACTGAATCATTGAGTCCCTCTAGATTCAAAGCTTGAATTGTTTTTTGAGAGGGGTGGGTTGAGAGGGGTTGCTACAGGAAAGCTTTAGGTTAATCAGTTTCAGTAACACCAGTGAATGTGAGCCTGATCTCTCTTGAGGAAATAAGGAGGGTGCATGGGAGAAGGCAAGGCAGAGAAAGGGAAGGGGAGGCTTCTGAAACTTATTGTTTTGTCACTCTTTGTTTCTGGATGGCCCTTTCACAAAGGAGGAACACTGTTGATTAAAAAAAAAAAGGAGAGAGAGAGAGAAAGAAAAGCATAATGTTCGCTGCCTGTATTTTCACCTAATTGAATCCAGCAGATATTAATGCACATGAATGCGACAGGGACAGAAGGGGATGGCTGCAGGCAGGCGATGGCGCCGGCTCTGTGTTGGTGTGGGCCCAGGGAGCCATCTGTGAGGCCTTGCGCCTAGCGGGGCTCTGCGCTGTTCTGCATGTGAGTGACACAGGTGTGCGAGGGGACCTGTCTGTCAGGAGCACCGTCTGTCTGCACTCTGGCATCCAGTCCATCCATAAAACCCACACTGGCAGGTGACATACATGTGGCACTGCCTGGCGACACACCACGGAAGGCCTTCAGGCACCGCAGTGACACCAGCCGTGCCAAGGGCTCGTGTCCTGTGCTGGGACACGGGTGAGAGTCCTACAGGATGAGAGTCTGTGCCTGCTGTCCTCGCTGGCCTACCACGTCCTTCCTTGTCGTCACCCCCAGATCACGGTACTGTCACAAAACTGTTGCTAGGCAACAAATGTGGTTACCGGGTCTCAGCGAATAGCTGAAGGGGAAAGTGAAGTGTTGTGCCATTGTAGAGTAACCATAGCAATGACCTACTATTACAGACTAAAGAATTATCATTAACAATGTTAAAGTATCAAACAGAGGCCTGGGATCCAGAGACTTCCAGGCAGCGTCTCCACGTAATTGGGGTCTCCAAGAAGAGATCCCATCACTTCCCTGGTGCTCAGCTCCACAGGAAGGTGAGCACTTCTCTTGGGTTGATTTGGGGCATTTTGCTGCTTGTTTTTATAAGTCAAGCAAATGTGGCACACATTCAAGGAAACACTTGTAAAGCAATAGAAATACCCAGCAAACGAAGAGGTACAGTTGAATGGGATTCAGAGGGAATGACACTCGCTTTCTGCCCACATGTCAGGTTTGGTTTTATTGAGAGAGGAAGCACCACCACCTTGCAGTGATTGTTGCTGAAGTCTGGCCTCTGTTTTTGCTAATATGCATGTATCAAGCTAAAAGCTGTGAAAAACAAAAAAGGTACAGGATTAAGTACACCAGCTCTTCTCAGTTGGACAGAAAAGGTGGAGCCAAACGTCATGGGGCACTGTGTGTTCCCTGGACAGACATACCTCTGGACTCCTGCCATTCTGACACAAGCAAAACCCAACCACTGTGTGTCATAACACCTATGGCTGTGGTGCAGGTTTGCTGTAATGCCCAGGCCACCATGAAGTGACTCATGCTGTGACTTTGTTTTGCAGGTACGGAGCGTCACGAACTGACTTCCTGGAAGAGTTTTCCATCCATTTTCAAGTTCTTCAGTGAAGCAATGGAGGCAAAGAACAGCTCGGTGAAGCCAGCCCCAACGCGGCGCTCCAATAGGATAAAATACGAAGAATTGTAAAAGGAGCAAGGGGGGGAAGTCTCTTCGCTGCTCGCTCTCTGCAAGGAGTCTCCCAGTCCCTCATTAGATTGTTTTCTTCCTAGAGCACAGGGTCGTGATGTATACATCTAAATAACGTTTTGCATTATTTCTAGATGAGTGCAACTGTCAAAGCAATATGGGTTCACTGGCTGTGCTTCCTGTGGGCTGTAACTTGGATTTCGTGCTGCCCATCAACGTGCAGATTAAGGCTGACAGTGGTACTGCACTGTGCAGCATGGTGCAGCTCTAATTGCCCTGACATAGCCCTGCCGGGGCTGTGTTTCTAGATCCAGTAGTCTTCTCTTTCTCGGCAACTGAGTGGGATAAGCTCGTCAGTCTTTCATTTTCTGCTGATAGGAGGGTCAGAGAAGTTTGGTCCAGATTTGTGGAAAAGCCCCTTTGTTCTAGAGATTTTCTCCACCTGCCGGATCAATGGCATTATCTGTGGATCTTATCTTCCTTTTGAAAGCTCCACTTAAAAAAGTGGCTATTCATTAACTGCCTGGATCACGCTGTGAAATATACACAGAATCACAGAGAATGGCCTGGGTTGGAAGGGACCTCAAGAGTCGATTCCCCTCCTGTGTATAGGCTCACTTTAGGTACTGAAGGGCTGCAATGAAGTCACCCCGCAGCATTCTTTTCTCCAGGCTGAACAAGCCCAGCTCCCTCAGCCTGTCTTCATAGGGGAGGTGCTCCAGCCTCCTGATCATCTTTGTGGACCTTCTCCAACAGCTCTCTGTCTTTCTTGTACTGGGGGCTCCAAACCTGGACACAGTACTCCAGATGGGGGGCTCACAAGAGCAGAGTAGAGAGGGACAATCGCTTCCCTGTCCCTGCTGGCCACCCCTCTTCTGATGGAGCCCAGAATACCATTTACTTTCCGAGCTGCAACAGCACACTGCTGGCTCATATTGAGTTTTTCATCCACCAGGACCCCCAGGTCCTTCTCTGCAGGGCTACTCTCAAGGACTGCTCCTTCCAGTCTGTATAAATGCTTGGGATTCCTCCAGCCCAAGTGCAAAACCTTGCACTTTGCTGTGTTGAAATATGACAGGAAAAAATTTAAAAAAAAGAAAAAAGAAAAAAAAGAAACAAAAAGGGAAAGGCCACGTTTTCCTGTTTATTTTTAAATGCAGAAATGCTTCCATTTTCACACGCTGGGATTCTAAGGACTTTGCCACTGGTGTGTACCCCCAACCACTCCACGGCTCCCTCTGCGCTGGGTGCCGCTCTCCACTGCATCAGCTGCACGACATGCCCGATGGCGTGCCCAGCCTGTGAGCACACTAATTAAGCTCTTTTAGGTTTGATGATGCTAAATTGAAGTGATCTTTTCTGCAGTGGCAATGCCCACCTCGCCTCTGATGTGGTTAGCGATGGGGAGGTGAAACTCACCACGCTGCCCGGGAGTTTGGGAACCCCCCGGCTCACCCTGTGATGCTCCCACACTTAGGGGCGGGGTCTGGGGGTGTGCCGAGGTTGTGCCCCTGGAGGGCTCACGGGGAGACTCAGTTTTGAGCTGAAATGGTTCTGCGCTCCTGTGATTCTAGGATTTTGCGTTGTCAACCGCAGCCTGTGCAGGTTTTGCGCTGCGGATTCCCACGGGGACCTGCGGCGGGGGAAGGTGGGGAGAGGGGCTCGGCCCGCTCCCCTTAAGGATGCGGAAGGGAACAGCATCTTCTGTGTTCCGAGGAGGAAGAGGAGCGGAAGGCCGGGGAAGTTTGTCTCCCAGCCACCGTCCGAAGCCGGTGGAGGGGCGAGTTGCCAAACGTTGCGCGAATTAATTTCTTTTTTTAAGTGTCGATTAGAAATGAAGTGTACCAATTTTTCTACTTGTAACAATTGCCCAGTTCTTACGGCTTTTCCTTACCGTGCCTTCGCCTGGCTTGTGCTTCCACAAGGATCTGTAAAGCACAGGGAGCCCCCCACGACCAAAAATAAAAATGCTCTCATCCCAGCTCCTGCTTCACTGTCCCAGCGCCGAGCTCCGCGTCTTTCCACAGGGAAACGGTGGGCCTGACCGGGGCTGGGGTGTCGGGGGTAGCACCTTGCACTGCACCTTTCCTGGAGGGCTTCGTATCCACCCCCCGAGTGACTGGGAAACAGCTGAGCGGAGCACCTAGCCGGCTCCCTGCGCTTCAGTCGATCATCAAAATAAAATGTTAGTCATAATAAACCGGGTGGAGCCTGGGGAGAAGCTTCGTGGATTTCCGGGGGCGCGGGGGAGGGGACCTTGCGGGGCGGGCTGGGAGTGGCGGGCAGCCCTGCTCTGGCCGCAGGGGACGCGCGGGTACGGGATGGCGGCACTGCGGGCACTGCGGGGAAGGGGGGATGGGAGGGCGCCCCGTTTTCTGCACGCCCACGGTCAGAGGACGGTGAGAGCCTCTCAAGCACTCAGGAGAGGGGAAAAGTGGGTTTAGCTGGTTCCTTTGGATCGATGTTTTTTTAAAGTTGACCATCGCCTGTCTCAGGCGGTGATGTCTTTAGCAGCCGAGGTCTGACTCCAGCCTGTGCACGTTGCATCACGGGGGGACTTCGGGACATCGGGCGTGTGTGCATAGCATGTGCGTGCCCTGTGGGACTTCAGGGCATGGAGGAAAATTAAAAATATATAAATATATATGCGTAGCGGGATGAGTTCTTCACAGTGCCTCGTAGGAGAGCGGCTCCCCACCATGGGCCGACGAAAGCCGCATCTCCTCGCCAGAGAGGGGAGCGGGGAAAATGCTCCTCCAGGAAAGCAGCCACCGGCCCCATGTGGACCCCCAAACACAGCGGGACTGCGAAAAATAAAATGGGAGGGGTGTGGGGAGAAGGCAAATCAACCCCTCATTTGCATCGTGCGCCCATTGCTGCGCGCCGGTTGCAGCCATCACGGTGCTGTTCTCCAGGACTCGGTCAAAAGATGCGGCTTTTCGTGGGAAAGGACATTTCTCCCCTGTCCCCGAGAAACATCACCGACTGTTTTCTTTCCCCCTCTAGGTATTTCATTCAGAAGTACAAAAGAAAGTGTCACATCTAAGGCTGCGCGGAGCCGCACGTTGCACCGTGCTCGACTCAGCCAAACTCGAAACGAGCTGCCAGGAACGTGCGCGTCCCGCGCAGCGCACTCAGGCAGCGCTGCATCTCGCGGATCGAGGGATGCGCGTACGTCTGTGCACGCAGTTGTGGGTACCCGGATCCTGCAAGGACGGGTGCGCGCCCGCATTTGTGTCGACAAAGTGTGAAATATGCACTTCTCGAGAAAGTTGGGAGGAGATGTCATTTATCATTGCACCATCGTAATGCCGCAAATTTTCACATTTCTGTTCCATTTCGGATTGCGTGAGTTTGTGAGTATTTCACTAGATCGGTGACAGCTCTTTATTTGCATAATTATATGCTCTGGTCTGAAGAGAAAACTAACCCCCAAATTTCATGGGTCACCAGACTGCGACAATCAATGTTTTATCACGTATGCTAAGCAAAACCCAAGGAGCTATATGAAGTTTCTTGGGGAGTTTTTGCTCCTCAGAAAATTAAAGATTTTGTGCCTCTTGAATAGACACGAAATCTTTCCAAGCTCTTTGTATCTGAATTCCGTTTGAAGGCAAAACCAGAGATTAGCGGGGAGATCTGGATTTCAGACCAACAGCATTATTACTTCAAAGTGGATTCAGACAAGCAGCTTTACTGCATCTCCGCATTTCGCCGTCCTAAGTACTGTCATTTCAATGGTGGCAAAAACAAAAAGTGGCCAAATGGGAAGACGCAGATGATCTCCGAGCCCGCACTGGCCGATGGGTGCAGTTCCACTGGTTCCAGGCACCTTTATTCTTCCTTATGAGCGCTCTCCCTCCTGGCCCCGTGGGAAGATGTGGGTGTCGGACGCAGACGGACGTATGAGCACGAAGAGAGCCATTGTCGTGGCGCAGCGTTCGCTGCGGATCCCGCAGCTGTGGCGCGCTTCTCTGAGAGCCTGCGAGCCTGCGAGCTTCTCTCCTGGTGTAGGCGGGGGAGGAAGGGCTTGTCTGATGGGGAGCGAGCAGCGGCGGAGCGCTCCCCCCGGCAGCACCCTGCGTGCTGGAAGTGCTGGGAAATTGTTCTGAGATTATTTAAAAAAAAAAAAAAAAAAAAAAAAAAAAAAAACGGAAGAAGTGTATTCAGAAATGTATTCATTCACACTTCCTGAGGACGTGTAGGTGAGTTGTGAATCCTCGGAAACGTGCCACCGCAGTTTTAACTTTGCTCATAAACTGAGGCACTTCTCTGCTCTCCACGCTGTGACCCCCACCGGGGAGGCACGTTGAGGAGGGCCCCTTCTCAGCACCCCTTTTTGCCCGCCCCGCGTCCAGCATGAGGAGGCTCCGCGTCCCGACCCTCAGGGCAGCAGCATTGGCTATACAACGAGGCCTCGAGATTTTCCGTGAACATAACCCCGAAAGCCTCTCACGGCCTGAAACACGAGTGGGGAATGAGATCAATGCCGGGGAGAGCATCGCTCCGCCGCCGCACTGCCCTGAGGAGAGCTGTCTCACTGTGTCCCGCTCCGCCTCTCGCTGCGCCCACGTGGGACCGCGAGTCGCTCAGCCCCGGGCAGTGGGTCGCGATCTGCCGGGCCCGCGGCCGAAGCGGTCTACCTGAACGCTGCCCCTCATCCCTCCGCGGGGCTCAGCACAGAGGGGTGCACCCGAGGTCTGGTCTGCGGGCGGGTTTGTCCCGGCGCAGACAATAGCGGTTATTGCTCGCGAAGTGCGGCACGGGGAGAACTGACCCTAGCCAGGAACGCCCGGGCCGTCCTCTTTTGTGGTTCCCATTTCCCTTTGCTCAAGCCCCACCTAATCCCCTAATGCCTAGCAAAGATCTGTCTCCAGAGCTCTGCCTTCAAACTCCCTCTTCAAAACTGCCATCTCGGACGCAATCAGATGAATTACCCAAAAGCGCATTTCCCCGCTCCCGAGAGCCTTTTTACGCCCTCTCTTTTTAATCCTAACTAGCCAAAAACTGAATTATTGTTGGTTTTTTTGTTGTTGTTTTTGTTGTTTTTTGGTTGTTGGTGGGTTTTTCTTTTTTTCTTTTTTTCTTTTGGTAAAGCATCCTGCATGAAGAGCCCTCTGCCACCGGCGGGAGGGAAATAACCTCCCCTCCCCGGTGGCGGGCCGGGTCCCGCAGCTCCGAGAGGCACAGCAAGTAGCGCGGCAGTGCCACTGGTATGCGACACTCCGCAGAGAGCTTCGGCCAGCGGCTCTCGGTGTCCTTCTCACACGTTGTAACTTCTACCTTCCCTCCCACTGAGCTCTGTCCCTAATTTAGTCAAGGGATTTGATTTGATCCTGGGACGAAGGCTGGATGGGAAATTTTCAAGTCCTATACCTCCTTAAGTGCACCTTATTTTTTTTTTTTTTTAATTACCATTATAGCAATACAAATTATGTGGATGCAAAATGGTTTCCTTTGCCATTTCTGCCCACCCTCTCTCCGGGACACGGGCGGAGTTGGCTGTGGCACCCTTACCGGACACCACTTCCCGCTCGGGCCAAAGCTACGGATCCCCGCGACCTCCCCAGCCCCATCCGCTCTGCCCATATCCTGCCCCCCGCCTCCCTCTCGGGGCTCCGCGGTGCCGGCGGTTCTCGGGCGGACCCAGCACCATGGACAGCGCCACCGCCGCGGCACGGCCACGGGCTGCGGGCGCCGCCGCTCCTCCGGGATCCGGCCAGGGGGTGGGGAAAGGGCTCGGCGGGTGTCCCCCGCTCTCCTGCGAACCGGGACCCCCAGGAGAGACAAGTTTCGAAGAAGGGGAAGCGTAGGATCCCCCACCTGAGAGTTCCTTGGGCTGCCTCGGAGGGAGAGAGTTGGAACGGGGGCTCGCTGGGTGCCCTTCACTGCGGGAAAATGGGAAAAGGACAAAAGGAGAAAAAAGTTCAATCCCTGTGACACTGCTCCCGGCCCTCTTGGGTGCACCCCGACTCGCTGCTACGGCGGGACCCCCGGATCCGGGATGGCACAGGGAGCCTGTCCTCCGGCTCCACACCTGGCCGCGCAGATGGCCCCCGGGGCGAGCCCGGGCCTCCACGCCCCCCTCCCGGGACACCTCCAGGACCGGGACCGGGAATCCGTTTTTTCAATGACCCGTCCGGCGACACAGGGGCTCGCCTTCTTCATGTCCATTGAGGGTGCTCTGTTCTGGTGGCCCTCGTCCCCATGGCGCTGCCCGGTCCCACTCACGCCGCCAACGACTGAGAGCTGCCGCGGGGAGGTCCGGGCTGCCCCCTGCCCTATTCCCCCCGAACGGGGCTTAGCCCAACGACTGCGGCACAGAGGGAGCCACCCGCACCACGGGCTGCGCCACACGAACCAAAGGCTTGAACGTTTTGTAGCTCTGAATGTTCATCTGTAATGGTTTAATTTTCCATTTAACTTGTTTTTATTTATTTTCTTCTTCTTCTTTCATCTTACCTTTCTTTCATTATAAATATAGTATATAAAAATTTGAATCCATATTAAGGGAAGATGGAAACAGCTTTGACTCTCACTACTCCTTTGCCATGGTCAGGAAAAATCCCCCAGTCCCCACCACGTCCAGTGCTCCCCGAGAGCTTTGACAGCAAACGCAGGTGCTGAAGTTTCGTTTGAATCTGCCCCAACTTTTGTGGCTTGTGCCCCTATCACCGACAGTTACATTTTCTTGTGGTTGTTTTCTTATATTTTTATTATTGCTATGTTAGGATCCCTATTACTCCCTCTCCCTCTACAGAGCTCAGCCCATGCCGCAGGGCTGTGACATCGGCCGTAGTCCTGTGCTGTCTCGCACTGTTCCCATGCTGTCCCCGCTCAGATGTGTATTTCTTCCCCCAGCTTCCTCTCTGCCCGGGGAGTAGAGTTTCCCCTAAGAATAAGGGGAAATCTATTTTATTTGCTTTCCTGGTGACTTTTTTTTCTTTTTCTCTTTGATATGAAATAAATCCTCCCCGGCCCGAGGGGGAGTCCCAGACCCCCTCTGCTCTCTCCCCCTCCTCTTCCCGTAACCCTCCAAAGTCGTCAGAAGGGACTTGTCGACTTTTTCACCCATTTGTCAATGTCACACCAGCTCCGTCTGCTCCCGATGAGAAGGACGAGCTCCCTTCTGCCCCCCTCAGCTCGATGCCCACTGACGCTCCAGTCTCACCCCAGGGCCGGGCTGACGGCCGATGGCCATCACCACGCCTCCGGGCGCACTGCGGCTGTGGCTCCATCCCTGCAGTCGCGACGTTCACCGCCGTCCGGGACCGGCGTGGGTACGGGGATGGCACGGGGAGATGAGAGGAGGCGAGCATGGAGGGGGGGGGAGGGGCTCGGATACAGCCTTCCTCCCCACAACCGCTGTCTTCCTCAGTGCAAGGCAGGGGAGGACTGATAACTTTGACCCGAGGGTTTGCGCCGAGGAGGAGAGAGGGGGCAAAAAACAAATCCAGGGTCCCACGGTGCCGGGACGCGGGGAGGTGGCTGTCCCACCTGGGAGCCCCTCAGGCCCGGCCCGGTGCGGGCGGGGGCGGCTCGCGGGGGGCGGGAGGCGCTGGGACTCTCCGCGGCTCCCGGCGCTCCGTGCCCCGAACGAATCCCGGCGCGGGCGGGGCTCCCCGCAGCCGAGTGAGAGGCTTCGGTCAGCTTTTGTGCACAAAGGTACAGGGGATTTGTTGGCATTTTAGCAACCGCAGTTAGAACAAAATCCAAACTCTTTAGCTCGCAAGTTTTCATTATCAGCTCTCAACCTTGCAAAGCTACAGCCATTTGCTTAACTTAATCCGTAACATATGTTTGCAACAGTAGCAGATTCTTGGGGTGTGTGTGGTTCGGAGCTGATCAAGTTGTAAAGTTTCCGCCTTAGGTTTTCAGCGCCTCCTAGTCATAGTCCAACACCTATTGGGGTGGGAAATCCCGCAGCACCGAGTCCGAATCATCCGACCCAAAATCTCCAATGGGCTTTCCAATCGAGACACTCGCTCTCCTTCGGATTCATGCCGACGGAATGGAGATGCCACGTTTCTGAGCCCATGTGCGCACTGGGCACCACCGCCCCCGTGCCCCACTGCAGGATCTCTCTCGGGGTGTGCTGATGCTGTTCTTTCCCCTCTCATAGGCCACTTCCCCTCGGGTACAGCGGGACCGATGCAGGTGATGGAGACCGCCCAGCCCAAGTGATAACACCTCGGGTGGTGGCTACAGCCCGGTGGTCCAAGTCATTAGTTAGGGCTCCGTTGGTTTTCTCTCTCATGGTAACTTTTCTTAGATTTGTTCTGCAGAAAGGAGTACTCCTGCACAGAACTGCCGTTTGCTCTCTAAACACAAAATTGAAATGGAGCCCTGGAAGGGATCTGGGAGGTGCTCCCTTACTCCCAGTGCTGAGCGCCGTCCATGCCTACCGCGGGTGTTACCAATTATGGTGGGGAAAAGCCCTTAGACACCCACGGAACGCCCTGAAGGGACCAAAGGCCGCATTCGCTCTGATGACACTCACACTTTAAATGCACCATAATTGCTTTGATCGGATAATGACGGAGTGGAACTCCATACCACGCGTTCCTATTCCCACCCGCGGCGCAAATTCCCCGCACCCTTCGTCACCATGCGCACAATCCGGTCCCGTTTGCGCTGACCCCACGCTCCGTGCCACGAACACGCGTGGGTGCCAACTCCCTCCCACCAAGGCACCGCGCGGGCTTTGCGCGGCCGCGGGCGCGGAGCTGCGGTCCCGCGGGGCGGAGCGCCACCTAGCCCCGGCCCCCGGAAGCGGCGCGGCGGCGCGGAGCGGGTGCGGAGCCGAGCGCGGAGCCGAGCGCGGAGCAAAGCGCGGAGAAAACGCAGAGGCCCCCGCATCTCCTCCTCCACCCGGACGCCGCAGACGTCGGGGGAGGCGCGGGGGCAGCTCCGTTTATCATCCGAGAGGACCACTCTCTTCTTTATCCTTCAAATGAAGCCTGTTTATTAGGATAATCTATTTCTCCATCTTTCCTAATTAACTCCCCGATCGCACGCTCCGCTCCGCGCCAGTGTCAGTGCGGAGGAGGTGCGCATACTGCACCTGAGCGGTGTTGACCGACCTTCGGGACTCTGCTGTGGTGGGAAATAGAAACAAGTGCAGCAAAATGCAAGCAGGGCTCTGTCCTGGCAATGCGTGAAGCGTTCTGAGTGCGGCCGAATGGCCAAAGCGGTTTGTGATGAGCAGAACGCACTGCCGTAACTGTTACCTGATCGCAGTTCCCGGATGGACTTGAAGACCAAAATGCCCTTATCTGCAAACAAACTAACACGGCGTCCAACTTTGCCGTTTGTTGGGATCCTCCTTTCTAAGAGAGCAAAATAAAGGGTGAGCGGGTGAGATGTCCGCTGCAGTGCCCGTCCCGCCAAGGGTCACCTTTTATTTTTTTTGGAACTTGCAGGGATCTCGTGGGGAAAAATAAAAATAAAAAAATTTAAAATGAATGCTTCTGCTTCTCTTTTGCATTATTTCTGCAAAAATAAAGCGAGCAGTGTGGGGAAGGGGGGACGGGGGGCAGCGCACTACTGCGGTCACCGTGAATCTTCCGTCCGAGCCTTCGTCCCCGCACCTGGGAGAGAATGAGTACCACCAGTGAGAGACACTGCGTTCAAATACCTTTATTCTCAGTCCTTCTAAAATTTTACTTGATAACTTCAAATTTCTCAGACAGACACAGACATTCTCTAACAGAAAACCAAGCTGTTTTCTGCTCAGCAATATTGCTTTTGTTGTTCGGGGCTTTTAATAACTTATCGATTCGCGTTGTGTCTACACCAGAGTGCTACATCGTTACTGCACGTCTCTTCAGCTCCGTTCTCCTTCCTTCTTCCTTCTTTCTCTTTCTTTCCCTCTTTCCTATTTTTCTTCTTTTCTTCCTTTCTTCCTTTTTCTCCCTTTACATTTTCCTTTCTTCCTTCCCTGTCTTCATATTTATTTTCTCTCTCTTCACATTCTTTTTCTCTCCTCCTTCCTCCCTTTCTTTTCTCCCCTTCTTTCTACTGTCCCCGTTTTCTCCCCTCTCCTTTCCCCTCTTTCTCTCCTTCTCTCAGCATCGAAGGATCGCACCGCACACAGCGTGCCAGCCGCACCCCATTTCCTCGCACCCCTCGCGGCCGCCCCGCAGACGGGCAGTCTCCATTAGATCCCAGCGACAGGCAGGGCAGCGCGCTGCGTGCCGTGCCTCTGCCTCCTGATGCAGAAATGATGAAATTAGCGCTCGGATAATGCCAGCATTGAGCAGTTTCGGCGGGTTACTCTGCTTAACCCCGGCGCAAGGCAGCGGGGGCGTCTCGGCGGGGCCCCAAGGATTGGGGCAGGTCCCGCCCCGGCTGAGCGCCTCCCGGTCGGATGCCCCCCCATATGGGTGCCCTATGTCTGGGTGTCCCCGGTGGGTGCCCCCCGGCCCGCGGGGATGTGGCCGGGACAGGGAGCGGGCTCCGCCGAGATTTCCTTCACCGCGGACCATTCTCCGAGATAGGAACGCAGCTGTTTAATTTAACATTGATTTATTGCTTTTAAAAGTAAATTTACACACATGCCAACAGCACCGCGTTTTGTTTCCCCAGACCCAAAGATTTATTTTCTACTTAGCGCTTGTCTGACAAAACAATGTCCTTTAACTTTATTACACATCGATGAGGAGATCTGTCTTATTTTTGGTAGGATTTATCGCTCCGTCGCTTGTGCGGACTTGTGATGCAGCGCAGCCAGGGTCGGGAAATGGGCACGGTGCACGGCGGTGGGGCGGGGACCGCCGCACCCTGCAGCGCGCAGGTACGGGTAGGTTCGCCTTCATTTTTTTTTTTTAATGGCGTTGACTCTCTTCCTTCATTTGCAGCAGCAAAAGGTTTCTGCTGTCTCCTGGCTCTTTGCAAGGAGTCTGTGACACGTATCTATAATTATCGAAGGGAAAAACAGTGTTACCCACACCTCAGCGCAGTGCGCTCCCCATCACCAAACCTGCGCGGTGTCTGCGCTCAGGGATCACACCGCACTTTGAAGCAGCCTTTACTGTGCACTTCGTCTGCGTTTTGGTTTCCTTTAGTTCTCATTAAAAGGCCAATTTCTTCCTTTCACCGACACACCATCTTTGTGTCCTTCATTCCACACTCTCGGGGAAAAAAAAAAGGAAAAAAAAGTTCTCGTATCTGATCGGGGGGGAGGGAATAATACTACTAATAATAGCAATAACAATAATAATAATAACAGAAAATATGGGCTGAGTTTCCTATTGTTTCCCCCTTCCTCACCCCAAGTGCAAACCGCTTATTTCAAGGCACGTACTGCTGCCACTAACGAAAGCTCCTTCGGAAGGAGAACGGGCGGAAGGGCACTTCCGCGGTACTGGGAAGGTGCAATGAGGGATGGACGCGGTGCGAGCAGAGCTCCCTCTCCTCTCTCTCCCTTTCTTTTTTCCTCCCCCCCTCCCACCTTTTTGTCTGTGTGCTCCCGGCTCGGTTTCACAAACTGATTTATCAGAGAGGAATCCAATAAACACTTCGGAGGTGTTCAGATGAGGGCACGGCTCTGTTCCGGCAATAAGTGAAGATGTGACACGTTTTGTTATCGGTGTATAGGGGGGCTTTGTGGGATACTCCCTTTTTTTTTTCCTTGCAAATACACCATCCTTAACTAAAGACCCTGTCCTAAAGTGGGACCTTCCTCGCAGGCTCTGTTCACTGTGTTCACATACATCCAAACTTCACGTCACTTCACATATTTTAATGATTTTACCAACCAAGACCGAACTGTGGGTTTGTGCTTTTTTCTTTCCCAGAATTGCACATGGCAATTCCCTGCCAACCCTTTGCCCAGGCAGAGAGCACGAACCGCCCCTTCAAGGCACAGAATGGGTGGGCTGGGGGTCCGCCTGTCCGTGTGAGCAGCGATGCTATGGCCTTTGGGGAGAGAAAAAGAAAAAAAATAT
>JACDJE010000111.1:2488980-2502678 GCA_016647715.1 Pavo muticus
GGGAGGAAAAAAAAGAGAAGGGAAAAAAAAAAAAAAGGAAATGCAAAAAGAAAACGAAAAGGGAAGAAGCTCCCCGTGACTCAGAGAGGATCTGACTGTTTGGGTCCCCCCACCCCCCACACTCACGCGGAGTGCGCACACGGACACAGGGAATCCCGCCCGGGACACCCCCGGCTGCAAGGCCCCCGCAGCGCAGGCCGGGGTTGGGGGGTCTCCCCTGTGCCCCCCCCCGGGACTGCCACATTGACCCTCCGTGCCCCAGCCCACGGCGGGGGTGCAGTTGGGACCCCCGTATTCTCAGAGCCCCGCGGGGGTTCGCTTCCCCCGTATCGTGACAGTTCTCACTGGAAAAGGCGAGGGGGGGAGGGAGGCCCACTTGTGGGGGGAGGGGGAAGAAAGTGGGGGTCCCTTCGGCTGCCTGCGGGGCGGCCGTCTTGCCGGGTCCGACCTGCCATTGAGGGGATGGCAAAGGGCGGCGGTGGGCGCAGCTCCGCGGTGGGACGCGCGTGGGAACGACGTGGGATGCAGCATGGGCGGGCTCCGTGTCCAGGACCGTGCCATTCCCCCTTGATGTGCAATTAAATTACAGCAAATTCCTCCTTAAATATCATCGTTGGGAATCCTTCTTTAAGATGCAGGGATGTCTGAGGTTAAGAAGCTTTCAAAACGTCAGTTCTAAATGGCTTATGCAATGAATAGCTACCTCCGGAGCCTAAAAACCATTACCAATATGATATGCATATGGATGCCAGTTTATCTCCACATACTTCTCCTTAAACTGAGCGGAGCGCAGTGGAACACTTTACTTTCGGGAAAATGATGTTAATTTTTCCACGCACTGCTCTGTAGCCACGCACACGTGTAACGCTGGAGAGCACCCCGGGCGCCTCTCCTCTGCGCTCTGTGCCGTGGTTGGGGCGGATCATCCTCGGCACAGGCGAGGCACGGTCACACCAGCGAACCCAACCTCTGTGATTTCAACAGCATTTATTTTATACATATGTATTTTAAGAGTTCCCACAAAAGTGGGGAAAGCGCTCACGCACGGCGCGCGCACCTGCGGGGGGCACCTGGGCCGTGCGCTGCGCGGAGGCGCAGAGCTCTGCGGGGGGACGCGGTCCCTGTAACGCGCGCAGCACTGCCGGGAGTGCCCCCGGGGCGCCTCCCTCCATGGCTGGTACTCTTCGGGGCTCTGCGGGGATGGGGATGTCCCTCTCCGCAGCGAAATCTCTCTGTCTGTGTGACGGGCTGTTTGGGTGCGTGGGAGCGCGGTGAGCGGGCATCGTAATTAAACGTATGCAGTATTCATCGCTGGGCGATGTTTGCCGTCAGCGCGCTCAATGGAGGTTTAACAAACAGAACGTTATTTATCAAACACGCAGAATAAATATGGCCATGAATTATTGATCCGCGCACACATGTAGCGACACGGGCGGCAGTGTCATTAGCGGGGCGGGGGGGCCGCCTGTCCTGTGCTCAAGGCTTTAGCATTAAATGCTTAAAATGGGGAAAAAAATGGGTCACCGGCGGGACCGGTGCCGGAACGGAGCATAATTGCAACAAAACGCTGCGAAGCAGAGCCGGGGCCCTGGGGATGGGGTCGCCTGGTCCGAGCCGTCTGCTCGGAACTATCTGTGAATACTTCTGCCGAAGCCCCGCGCACCCACACCTCCCGGGCCCCAGGCGCTCCGCGCACCGCGGGGCAGTACGCCGCCGGCCTGGGGCTCCTCGGGCTCGGCCCCACCGCTGGCAGCGGCTCCCGGTCGCGGAGGGGGTGGTGGGGAGGCGGGGGCGGCCCCGCTCCGCGCCCCGCGCTCTGACGACGATAGGGTGTGCGGCCGCTGACGTCACTGCGCATCGGCCCGGCAGCGAGCGTGACCCAGGCAGAGCTCATCTGTTTCTCATCACTTGGGAAGTTTCTCTCGCTCCCTCCCTCCCTCCTCCCGTTTCCCTCTGATTTTATTTTATTTTCCCTACGTAAATTACCGCGTGGGCACCGCCGCTCCCTCCCGTCTGTCCCCGTCCCCGTCCCATCCCGGTCCCGCGGGGGCTGCAGTTCCAGGACCCCCCAGCCCGTCCCACGCTCCCCGCCGCCCCCTTGCCATTGTTCGCCCCTCGCTGCAAACTTCGCCCGCCGGCTGAGCCCGGCGCGCTCCCCGCCCTGTGCTGTGCGGAGGTCACTTACTCTTTTCCCGAAGTTGGGTTCTGCTCCTCCATCTCTCCTCCGCCACGAGCTGACGCCTTCTCCCCACGCACCCGGACCTGCGCAGGGGCACCTCCTTGGCAAACCCACTGCTTGCGACGGCCCTGAGCGGCGCGCGCAGCAATAAAACTTCCCTTCTCTCCTCCTTTTTTTTCCCTTATTTTCCCTTTCTTACGCACTTTTTCCTTCCTCCAGGCTGCACTCCCCTCTCACCATACCATGGGAGCTGTATTTCCTCCCCGGGAGCCATTCGTGTTTTTTTTGGGGGGGTGAGGAGGGCTGGAGTGGGGTGGAAATGCGCTCCGGCGCGGTGATTTGCGCGCAGGGAGCGGCGCCCTATATCCAACGGCTTTGAGTGAAGTGCAGATTGAGACATATCGGGTTCCCTATAAAAGGATCATTTCTTGTGGGAGGTTGGACACGAAGTTTGGACTCGTGACTCGCATTCCTGAGAGACATGCATATTTTAAAACAACAAAGCGGGCTCGGAAGAAGGCTTAGAGGAGGGAAGGGGAGGGGGGGGGAACTTGGAAAGAAGTTACTAAGTGACAAACATCTGTCAACACGGGCCAATTTGTATGGCTCTCTGAAAGAAAAAGTACCTGAGTGGCGTTATTTATCGCTCCACGGAGCCGCAGCGCTGTGTCGGCCGTTGCGCGGCTCTCCGGCCCCTGAAGCGCCGCTCAGAGCGGCGGTGCGGCTGCAGCCCGGGAGTTTAAAGAGCTCTTTGGCCTTCGGAGCTGAGTCCCAGCTCCTCTTCTGGCTCTTTGTGCAGAGCTGGTGCAGACCTTCAGAAGAGATCTGATCCCCCAGGATATCCCGAGGGAGGAAAAAAAGGCCAGCGTAGAACGAAAGCGGGGACCTGCCTGTCCGTCCATGGAGTCACGTGTGGGTCCGGTCCTGCAGCATGCATAGCGGCTGAGTAACGGTGAAACAAAATACCAAAAAAGAGGGACTGATGGCCCCCCTGGGGAGCCTAAGGGCGGCGGGGAAGGAGTGACGGCCGTCCGCAGGGCCCAAGGGGCCTCTGCGCTACCCTGGGCTGAAGCAACACGCTGTGACCCGGACACGCGTGGACGTTTGCGTTGGGATCGAGTGCGGACACGAGGCCGTGGCCGGGGCTCTCGGGGTTCGGGCGAGAGGCATCGTGGGCAGCCCCAAGCCCTGCGGGCAGCGGAGGTCTTCTGAGCCCAGGACAATGGGACGGCTCCCGGCCCGCAGCACGCCACATCTTCCCGCAGCCTGCCTGCCGCCCTTCACATCCCATCCTTCCTTCCTTTTATTTCTTATTTTTCTAGCAACTGGGGAGATGTCGTGCCCTGTGGTTGTGGTTTTGATCCATGGCTTTAAGTAGGACGGAGGGCTCTGAGGAGGCGTACGTGCACTGTTGTACGGCCATCGCTGACAGTGGTCTCTTGTTGGCCAGAGCGCCCTGATGGAAACACTGCTCACATTATCTCGACTTTTCAAAACTGGGGGTAAAGGGAGGGAGGGGAGATACAGTTTCCCACTGCCCCTTTTGTTAATTGTTTTCTTTCCTCGCAATTACATCTGAAGCCCGGCCGGGCCCGTTGCTCGTAGCGTCTTTGTATTTCTGGTGGGAACCACGTGGGGTGACAGAAAAGACCCCGAAGTCCCTCCTCGCTCCCGCTCCCACCAGGGCTCTGAATCCTCCCCCTCCGCCCCGCGGCCCCCGCACAGCCGGGACCACCGAGGCTGGGCTGAGGCCGGGCCGGGTCCCCGCAGCTGTTTCGGCCCTTCCCACTGCACGCTCCGTGCATCCATCTCCCGGCGGCTGCACCTTGCGTCGGGGCATCCCCGTGGTGAAGTCCGATCAAAAGGAAACAGGGGAAAAAGCCGTTCTGCTGCAACCAGGCCTGCGGAGAGAGGGAGAAACGGAGGACAGGGAGCAGCTCGGTCAAAGCTCTCTGCGTTTCGCGGCATGAAGCCTTTCCCCGGCTCTGTGCGCCGATGTGAGGGGAGGGGAGGGGGGTGTAGGTGCCGAAAAATTTAAGGGACCGTTTAAGACCGGAGCCTGCGATGAATGGGGAACGGGCGAGGGGGTGGGGGGAAAGTTGGAAAATGGATTCGCTGACAAGAAGGGATAATAAATGAGAGGCGCTTTCAGATAGATATCTCAGACGTGAAATTGCACCCAGCTGGCTGTGTAAGCAAACAAATAGTTTCATGTTAGGGACTCTCGACTTGTGGCTTGATGAATAGAACACGACAGAGGTAAATGGCTCTTTAACTCATTTAGGAATAAAACTCTTTGGCTTCGCGAGCAAAGGACCTGGTGACGCCATGGATCCTGAGCAAGCACTTTAACAAGAGTTTTATTAGTTTCCAATTGCACTCTCACATCTCCCCCCTCGCTCACCTCCTTCCTTCCTCTTTTTTCCCCCCTTTTTTGCCCATTTTCCTCTCTCTCTTCTCTCCACTCTCCTGGAGAACGCCTCTCCAGCAGGGATCCCCACTTCACGGCTTGGGGGGACCCGCAGGTTCGCTCGTGGCCGTGCTCTGCGCCCTGTGACATTTTTCTGTTTGTGGTTCCCGCTGCGTTCCCGTATCGCCACAGAACGACCATCCTCGGCCGCCTCGACACGATGGGGAAAACCTTAAGGGTGAGGGGAAGTTGTTTGTAAAAAAAATCATGTCAATGCCAGTGACAGTGAGGCCAATTGTAGAAGGAGGCTTTAAAAATTTATTTGCACGTTTAGTGGGGGTCACGGCTTTCTAAGGTGGAAAGAAACTCGAAGAGAAGTGGGGAAAGGTGGTGGACAACTTTCTGTCACTGTCTGCCTCAATAAGGCATGGACGGGACAGGATGGGGGCTTAGGAATAAAAGAGGAAGGAAGAAAGAAATAAACAAACAAAAAAACCCACCCGAAAACAAAAATCACACACACAATAAAGGCAAATCAAACCCTCACCCACTCCAAAGCTGATGTTTCAAGACTTAAAAATGAACGCTTTGAGTAGCCAAAGCGCTCCACGAAGCCGGAGGAGGCACTCCGGCAGTGCCCGTGACAGCGACAGCCGCGTACGCAGACGGGGGGGACACAGCCTGGGGAGGTCCGCGGTCACGACTGCAGGGACTGTCTGTCGGCCGGCCGTGGGTGCGTCCCAGCCGCAGCGCGGGGCCGCCTCCCCCCTGCGGCGGCACGGACCCTCTTCGCCCGGGTGTTGTGCAGAGGAGACGGCTGACTGCTATACGCCGCAGGTAATTTGGGTGAAAAAGGGAAAAAATTAAAAAAAAAAATTAAAAAAGGAAGGAAAATCAAATCCGGAGAGCCCTGTCCGTCTGCTAAAAGGAGCTTCTCCCTCCTTCGTGGAGACAGCCAGGCGGGTTCCATTCGTGTGATACGAAAAGCAATGGTAGATTTCACTTTGTCTGCTGTTACCACTTCTGCTGTCCCTCAGAGTGACCCCGAGTCACGGCCCAGCAGGCCCCTCCTCGTCCCGGGCACCTGGAACCCCCGCGCTGACACCTCCATCGCTGCCAGCGGCAGAGGCCCGCTCCCCCAACCCGAAGCGGGAGCAGGTCCCGAGGGCAGCGGCCCTGACCCCTGTGGGAGAGGGAGTGGTGTCTCAGAGCCCCCTGACCCGCAGGTGGAGGCGGCGAGAGGGGGCATAGCTCTCCCCGCACCCGCTCCCCTCCACTCACACACAGCCCGACCGCAGCTCTGCCCTAAGCACCCCCGGGGATAGCAGGGCTGACCCTGAGTCCCCCGCCCCCGCTGGGCTCGACCCTCCATTTAGGGGTATTTCCAAATATTTGTTTGATGGAGGACAGAGGACTCTTTGGGCAGCAGGCAGACAGCTGGGCGGGGGAGGACACTTTGCGGGCCGCCGCGCTCGGGGCTGGGATGGGAGGAGTGGGCTCGGGCCCCCAATGGCCCACGCTCCGCTCTCTGTCCGCGGAGGGGGCGATGAGGGGGGCGGAGGGACCGCGTATCCCTGCGTGACAGCAGGACAGGAGAGAGTTGGTTTCAAACCAAGGAGTGGGCTTCAAAGCAGTATATTGTAAGTCACGGGCGAGTCAGCGGGAATTGGTGGATGGAACTCGGCCCCTCTACACAATCACATTTCTTTTCCTTTTCTGTTTTTCTTCTCTCTCTTTTTTTCTTTTCCCAGTAGAGCACCGCCCGGTGCGGCCGCGCGGTATTTTCAGCCGCACGCCCGAGGGCTGCAATGGGGCGGAAAGGAGAGTCGCAGAGCAGAGCGGAGAGGGCAGTTCACACCTCGGCACACCGCACCGTCGTGTCAGTAAAGTTTAATGAGGGGTGGGAACACTTCTTTCGGACACATACATGGAAATGTGCGCATCCCGCACACCTCCTCCATACCTGCACGTTTCTTGGCAATCCGTGAGTCATTATAATTATCCATAAATATGAAAATTAATTGAAAAATACTCTTCTGACCTACGAAAAAAAGTTTATCTGTTTTCATCGTCGGGATAACACTGTAATGAATATATTTACATCTCATTGGAAGCCACTGAGAACTGCCATTCTCTTCCACTGTCCCTATTTGTTTGTGTTTTTTTTTTNCGGCTCGCTCCCAAACTTTCCTTTGAACAACGCGTGGAGTGAAAACAAGGCCAAACCTCGCGGAGCAGCACGCTCCGGGCACCAGCAGAGGGGAGACAGTGCCACATTTCCCCCCTGTTCACCCCCCGTTCGCCCCCCTTTACTCTTTCCTTGCCTACTTACACGTCCTTCATCTTTCTTTCAGGAAAAAATGAGCCTGGGAATGGAGCTACCGAGAAGTGTTTGGGTTTAAAGAGAAACGGTGGGGCGGGAGGTGGGGGGAAAAGGAAGCTGAATGGGAGCACATCTCGTACGGAGGGATGCATCTCCCCCCACCCTACCCCCGGGCTCATGCCAACAATAGACAAAACCACATCCACCACCGCAGGCGCACACACGCACACGCGAAGGGGCACCGCACGATAAACGGTGTAGCGAGCACCGTGGTGATAAATCCCGGGCACAATGAGCGGGGACGGGGAAAGAGCGGCGGGGCCGGGGAAGGGGGTGGGGAGCAGCGGGAGGAGGGCAGGAGGCACGAACCGAAAAGCAAAAGAAAACATCGCCAACCACCATCCGCAGCAACAACAAAACCTGGCGCGGGGCTGCCAGATGGAGTGCAGGCAGAGGGAGAGATTGACATGTGCATGTAAATACGGAGGGACCCGGATCGCCGCCGCGAGCCGCGCATCTCGGGGCGCACACACCCCGCGCACCCCTGCGCGCATCATCCGCCCCCCGCTCGTACACCCACACTCGCGCCCCTGCCACGGCCACGGGGAGGGAGAGCGATAGCATAGTAGGGAAGAAATATTCACCTTCCCGCCTCATGCCCACTTTGAGGCACTTCTTGAGGCGGCAGTACTGGCACTGGTTGCGGTGGTGCTGGTCGATGGGACAGTTCCTGTTGGCACGGCATGTGTAAGTTAAGTTCCTACGGACGCTCCTCTTGAAGAAACTTTTGCAGCCCTCGCAGGTGAACTGGCCGTAGTGCTTGCCGCTGGACTTGTCCCCGCACACCACGCACTCGATGTGCTGCTGGCTCTGCCCCGAGCCCTGCTGCCCCGGGCCCTTGTCCCCGGCCGTGCCCGGCGTGGAAGGGGGTCCCGGCTGGCTGGGGGTCTGCGGGGTGTGCGGGGCGGCCGAGCCCCCCTGCTGCTGGGGCGGCTGCTCCCGGGCCGGCTGCGCTGCGGGGTTGGGGCCGCTCGGGGTGCCCCCGGCCACGTCTTCCTGCGGATCTCGCCAGCTGCTAACTACCATTGCCATATCTCGGGCCCAAAAAAGTGCTGGGGNGCACACAAAGCCGGGCGGGCCCTGACCCCGCGCAGCCCGCGGTCACAGCCCCGCTCGTGCCCCGCGCGGCCCTGCGCTGCACCCCCCGCTCGCACAGAGCCCAGCGCGGCGGCGATGGTGCCGCTGCGGAAGGGGAGCGTCTCCGACATCCACATTGTTTCGCCGATTAATAATAAATACATATATGTGGAAAAAAAAAAGAAAAAGAAAAAGCCCGACAACACATCAGGATCAGAGGGAGGCAGTCAGCTGGCAGCGCGGTTTAGCGCAGATCAAAGGCAGACTTTGCTAATATATAGATCCGTATATGAATTAACGCATGCTAATGGCCCCCAAAAGGACATTACAAAATTGTGAATGTGGAATTATGACCCTGGAAAGACACAACAAATTATTCAAAGCGGGGGGAAAAGAAAAGAAAAAAAAAGAAAAGGAAAAAAAAAAATCTGCAGCAACGGGATATTTGAAGTTTGTGCCTGCCCGTATCAAGAAGTGGCCTCACACGGATTTCTGAACACCTTCATCTACAATGCTGTGGCCTCGAGCGAAAATACAAATAAAACACGCCATAATTCAGGAACTTCTGAAGAGGGCACCTTTGACCCGCGCCGCGGACCTGGTGTCCCTCAGATGTACAATTATCTGAGCCGGGCTGCACTGCTAATCCATACTGTACCTTTAATGCGGTGATATTTTCCCACATCTAAAGCACCAGGTTGCAGAATATATATATATATCAAACGCTTGGGCCTGTTCTTGTTTGCAACATATATCAAAACCACAGGCCTGTTCATATGTTGATTGCCACAAATCACACTCCATATTTACATATATCTTGCTATTTTACATGCATTATCTGCCCATTATGCACTAGGATCCTATTCAACTTCCAAACAATGCGATATGAAAGGGTCTCACTGACACCCTAGCAGGGCTCTCTCTTTATGCCCCATATGTCATACCCTTAAGGTTAGTAAAATATTTATCAAGTCCACCTATACCACAGGTCAGCGGCGCTAGGGATGGGGATGGTGCTGCTGCAGGGTGCAGCAAGGGCTGGGTTGGAGCTTCACCTCCAAACCCGTGTAGGGTGTGCTCGTGCCGTGGGCACCCGTGGAGTTGTGGTTATTTCAAACATCCTGGCAGATGCATTTGTTGGGGTTGCATATCGCATCCTTCAATGAGGCAGCGGGGAGGCTTAACTCTCCCTTTAGAAGGGGATTAAAAATAATAATAATTAAGAGGTGTGCATCTCGCTGAGCCCAGAGAGGTGCGGTCTATGGGAGAAACAACACAGCCCACGTTTACCGGAGGTGAATTATTACCCATCTCAGAAAGTGGGCTAATGTGGAAATTCTGCGCGCCTCACTTTCTCATACGGCGGAGTGTCAATACAGGAAAGCTCTATATTTCTTCCTGCAGTCTATGGAAAAGAAATTATGTAAATAAATAACCATTACTGCTCAGCACACTCCTGCCTTCCCCTTTGTAGTGGTGGGAATGTATTTCATGTTACGCCTTCAGAAGAGTTTAGTGCTCAGGAAATATAGATGTAATCAGCCGGCATCTAACTAGAAATCAAAGTTCTTATTGCGCTGCAAATAGATTTATTGGATTTGTGTTATTTAACCCGGTCCCTTCCTGGAAACGCTTATTTATGGGGAGGAAAAGAAGGAGCAAGAATTAATAACTGGGAATAAGGAAAAGGGGAAATAAATAAATAACAAATAAAGAAAAGCAGCAGGTTTTGGGTCACGACCCAGCTGTTGGACGGTGTCCAGAATTTTACGCATTAAATATACTATCCAGGGCCCAAATGTAAAAACCACAATGGGAGGAACCCATGCCAGCTTCAAATGCTAAGTCCTCTGGACTTAGGACAATATGCCTAAAAATGTCTTTTCCATCAGTCAAAGTTTGTTTAAAAGTTGGATGACTTTGAGCAAGGCTTCCCATGAATTCCCCTCTGGCTAAGCAATCAAAACAAGTTTAGTGAAAAGTGGAAATGTGCGGATGGGGGTAAGGGGTGGATTACTCCTGACAACTGTATTTCCATTTTCTGAGGTGCCCCGTGTGATTCTGCTCCAAAATAATATTATTCTCTCTCCAACCCCCATTCATGCTCCGCTCCATCGAGGGAAAGGGCTTCTCTCCTCGTAAACATTTAATTATTACGTTTGTTTTTAATATATGTAAATGAGGGGCTCATCTGAAGCCTCTGGCTGCCTCTCCAGCCAAGATCGGACATCTGAGGAGGGCAGAGGGGGCTGAGGGTAGGGAAAGAGAGAGAGAAATAATAATAATAATAAATTCAAAAGCAAAGCCCAAACCAATCCAAAAGAAAAAAAAAATCCCCAAATGTCCTCATGTGGGGCAATCTCCTCCCCTGAGCCTTTGCGAAGGGGGCGCGGGGCAGCCCCTCTCGGCCGGGCGTAACCCCTCCGAGTAGGGTCCTGGAGGAGGGACAGGCACTCTCCACTCAGCCCCACTTATTGATGAGACCCAGAAATGAATGGGGTGGGGAGCGCAGGGCTGCAGCACGCTGCACCCGCCTGATAAATGGAGCCAGATCTCTTTGTCACTTCTGAAAAACACGTTTCCATCAGGAAGACTTATTAAGATAACATGCATTAAAACGTGGCGCTGGCTATTCGGCACATCTTCCATTTGTTTTAAGATCTGCACTTGATCCTCTGCAAAGAAACATTCCCTCCGATGCAGAGCGCCTGCATTTGCACGGGAAGGAGAAGGGGGCAGTCACAGTACACGGCTCCAACCACCCTGCATACAAATTAGGTGCTCCTGTCTAAATAAATTATCCGATGTTCAAATCGATATTAATACTGCATTTGCTACATTACAATATTGTGCAAATTTAGGAGTCATTTTAATACAATGTAAATACTATTTTTCATGCATGGGAGGCAACAGATATTGATGGATTATAAACTGCTTACTGTTAAACCAGGCCTCTGAACGATTTGCCATCTTTGTTCAGGAATGCTTTTAATTTTGCCTCGGCCCTGGTTTTAAGTCAGATTTATTAGGACTCTTTGGGGAGTGGGGAGACAAGGTTAAACACAACAACAGCAGCACCACAACCGAACCCGCAGCATCGAACCGGCCAGAAAGGAGAGGGGACGGGGAGAGGAGAAAAAGAAAAACAAACAAGTGGAGAAAGTGGCAATTAGCCCCATCGTGGCGATAATTAGAATAATAATTAAAAAATGACATTGCGAGGCCCCTTATCTCGCCTCGCTCCTATTTCCTACATTTCCCTCGCATCGTTCGCCTTTGATGTTTATAAATTTCCCCCTCGCAGGTTATAATAATAGAAGATGTATTATATTCTTATAGGCTACAACCAGAGCACTTCAAAGGCGCTGTTAATGCACTTTCCTGCCAGTTAATTCGAACCATCTATCACCGGGAAAAATTGTTAACATGCGTGCACGCATGTTTCCACCGCCTTCACTTAATTTGATGGATATATATGTGTGTTTATATCCATACGTGTGAGTGTTTATGGGGACAGAGTGGGGCAGGCCACGCCGCTCCCACCCCACGCGCATGGGAACTGCCACCCCCCACGTCCCCTCCTCCCCCCCGGTGCTCCCAGCGCTCACCTGAGGTGAAGAGGACGATGGCTTTGAGGCAGCTGTACTCGGCCGAGTCGACGTGCAGCGCCTTCAGCTTCTCCACCTGCTCCTGGAAGAAGCGGATGTGGTCCATGAAGGCGACGACGCGGTCGGCCGACATGGGGGAGGCGTGGAGGCCGGCGGCGGCCAGCAGCGGGGCCACGTGCAGCGGCATGGAGCACTGAGCCGCGTTCAGCACGAAGAGCTCGCTCCAGGTGAGCCGCAGCAGGGCCACCTGGTCGGTGATCTGCAGGTCGGGGAAGAAGGGGATGTTGCGGGCCCACTCGACGGCGCTGAAGAGCAGGCGGGCGGCCAGCTCGCAGATGTTCTCGATGCCCATGATGTTGTTGGGCTGCATGCACTGGCTGCCGTAGCGGGAGGTGGGGTAGGGCTCGGCCCGCAGCAGCAGGGAGATGTATCCCGAGAGATAGCAGTGCCCGTTCAGTGGGTCCCCGTTGGTCAGGGCGTACTGGCCGGGGTTGGGCTGGGTGGGCGGCATTCTTCCTCGCTGAACCGCTGACAAAAACAAGGAGAGAAGGAGAGGAAATGTGCATCCTGGAGCCTTGCGGGCATTGCCAGCCGGACGGAGACAATGCCGGGCTTCTCCCCGCCGCAGCACACCCGGGCACGGAGCCGGAGCCGCGCTGGGCCGGGCAGCAGCATCGCCCCCCCGGCCCGGCCCGGCCCGGCCCGACCCGGCCCGGCACCCCCAGCACANTTACCCCCTTTCTGTGCGTCTTTCCCTCGGTGTAACCCAACCTGGGACCACGCCGCCCCTCTCCTTCGCAGCCGTCTTGTCCCCTCCGCAAAGGAAAAGTTCCCTCTGCAAATGAGTGGTGACAACTTATGAGCGCTGTTTCTGGCGATGGGGAGTGGGCAGGGGTGGGGAGCATCATGCAAACTGGACTGCAGGTATGGTGATATTGGTGCGGTGGAAGACTGCGTGCGAGCCAGGAGCAGGTGCTGTGTTTTCTCCAAAAAATTTTAATCACCAGCCTCACCTGCCCAGCTCCGCAGAGCAGTGTGTGTGTAAGGACATGCATGCACACCCAGCATATATATGTATCTATGTGTATGCATATACTCAAAGGGCGTGGAGCAGACAGAGGACAATAACTATGCAGGCTTCTGTCACAGGGCCCGGAGCATCTGCAAAAGCCTCCCTCGCTCCCCAACTTTCAGCCTTTGAGCATCCCACACTCTGGTCGGTGAGCGCGCTCAGGCTGCAAAGTTGCAGAGTGGCTTTTGGTGTTCTGCCTGTCCCAGTCTCAGCTGGGCACCTGGGAACACATGCAGATGGAGCAGGAGCATGGCTCGGCTCGGTTGCCCTCCAACGGAAGGGCTGTGCTGTGCCAAGCCTCGGCAGCCAGCAGAGCCCATCCGGATCTCATTTCTTCCAGGCCTTTTCCTTCCTTTCCCTGTTTTTTAATTTCGTTTTTCTCCCCTTTCCCTATTCCCTCGCTGCAGCCAGCCCCAAAAGGTAGCCGAGCTCTGCAAGCAGTGCAGGGAGAGATGCACGGGCCGGGGATTTTGTTTCACGGGGGGAAGGGATCACTACCCGCTTTGAAGAAGGCCTCTGCTGTGCTGTATCCGAGGAGGGGGAGGGAGGTGCATCACCTGGGGGCAGCACTCGGGGCTCGGCCGCATCCCAGAACCACCACTGGGTGCTCGGTATCGCCATCCCCGGCCCCCCGCCGCGCCGTGCCACTGGGTGGGCACCCCCCGTGGGCCCCCCCTGCTCCCTTCCAGTTGTCTTCGCTGCCACTGCAGCCGCCCGCCCCCGTCACCTCCGCCAGCCCTAGACCCCGGGAAGGCCTTTGGGGTAGCACAGCCTTCCCCTGCCCCCGCCCCCTTCAGCAGCCCCGCAGCGCTTTCTCCTGCCTCATTTATCGGCCTTTTATTGAACCCCTCGTGGCAGTGGGCTCCCCACGCCCCCTCCGACGCGACCTTCCCTCGGTCGCGGCCAACAGCGCGCCGCTCTCCTCTGACCTCCGAGATGTGGGTGGGAGGCTCTTCCCCGCCGGGACAC
>JACDJE010000111.1:2506778-2617960 GCA_016647715.1 Pavo muticus
CTTTCTTTCTTTCTTTCTTTCTTTCTTTCTTTCTTTCTTTCTTTCTTTCTTTCTTTCTTTCTTTCTTTCTTTCTTTCTTTCTTTCTTTCTTTCTTTTTCCAAAAAGATTAGTTTAGAAATCTTTTAATTGGATTACTGTGGAAAATTAATCTGCTTTAGGCTCGCTAAGTTTGTGTACCAAATATTTAGAATTAATTCAGTGTCACAAAAAGCATCCGGGAAGCCTTTTGTTCGAGGTAGCTGAAAAAAGGGACAGGTAGGGAAGGTGGCACTTCACCGTATGCATTCGTGCGCACTCAGAGCTCTCTGTGCTCAGTCACCGCTGTGTATGTCGCATTACAGCTCACAGGATTGCCACTGTGAGGAGATAAACAGAATTGTTCGCTGGACTACGCTACGCATCAGGACTCCGGCGCGGGGTGTAAAGACTGGCGAGTGGGGGTAAAGGATAGAAGTTTGTCCTGCCCAAGTACGAACCTGGGCCGGGGCTGCTTCCGTCTCTGCACCGCCTCTGCGCGCCGTGCGGGGCTCTGCCCGCCCGAGCACCCGCCAGGACCTCCGCTGGAGATTTTGGCCGCCAGCAGCCGCCCCCGGGGGTGGGTGGCTGGTGGGGTAAAGGCACAGTCACCTGGCGGGGAGAGGTGAGGGCTCGTTGCGCACTGCCCTCTCTCCCCCCTCCCCTCGCCTCTCATAAGCAGAAAGATGCCATCTCTCTGCTAAAAGAGCAATAAAGCCGAGTTAATTTATTTATTTTTACTTGTTTATTTTTCCCTGAAGTAAAGGAACTCGCAACTTGTTCTCGGTGATTTATACACAGGGCGAGGAATCGGCGGCGGAGAGGGCGGTGGGGGCGGACCTCCGGTGCGGGGAGCGGCGGGGGCAGCACCGGCGGGGTCGGCACAGGGGCAGGAGCAGGGGCAGGGGCAGGGGCGTGAGCTCGAGCTGTGCAGGTGAGCAGGGAGCGCGACCCAGGCTGGGCAAGGAGGAAGATGATGGTGAAGGGGAAGATAAATTTTGGCCTCTGGAGCAGGAGAGGAGCAATGCATCTCCTCAAACCCAAATCGCAGCCGCTTTTCGAGGCGGCCCTGAAAAGAGTTTGCCATTTCCGAGTCAGCGTTAAATTTTTAATGCCGGCCGTTACCGAGCTGAGAGAGACGAGGTACATCCTGTACAATGTGCGGCACACACTTACACCGCGAAGACACGGCGACAAAACGCCCAGGGGTGTGTCCGTGTGCAGACGGGGTGCACCCCTGAGCGCGGACAGCGAGGCGAGGTCCGCGCATGGGTCCCGCCGGCGCCGGCCCTGCGCATTGCGGGGAGCTCCCGCAGCGGCAGCGATGCAGCCGTGACTCAGCGCGGGCCCCGCTCACCTCTCACCACCCGCTCGGTTTTCTCACGGCTGCACACAGGTAGAAGTTTCGCAGCTCCGCGCTGCAGCTAAACAGATTAATACGCGCTGACAGAATCTTTATCCCCCTTCACACAGTGTTAAACGCATCTTAAAGTCCCTGCTGAGACGAGCAGGGAACTCTCCCTGTCTGTCTCCCTGTCTATCTGCGTATGCTTCGGATGTGCCCTGTGGAAACTGTTTACAGTTTGGAAGACTCCAACCTTGATTTTCCAGCTTTGAGCTCCCTCTGGAAGCGGAAAGAGCAATTACTCCACATTACTGTACATATTTTATTGCCGTGATAGATCGCAGGTGTTTCAGCTGCCGCTATTGTCTGCCTCCCTCCCGCAGCCCTCCCGCAGCCGAAGTGAAGCAGCTGCACCGAGGGCGGCTGCACGGTACCCGCAGCGGCATCCCGAACCGAACCGAGCCGAGCCGCGTAGAACCGACCCGAACAGAACCGGGCCAGGCAGGGCCGGGCCGGGGTCGCGCCGCCGCGTGTCGCCGGGCCAAGGGTCGGCAGGAGCCCGCCCGGGGCATCCTCCTATGCGGGACCGGAGCATCTCGGCCTCCAGCTGCCGTCGGGGCAGGGTTACCCCGCGAGCGTCCCGTCAGCTCCCGTCCGACCTCCACAGCTCGGTCCTACTGGGAGCTGCTAACATCTCGGCTGTGGAGCTGCGGGGACAACACGATAGCCGCGGGCTGGGTGTGACTGCACAGGCACAGACACAGACACGCGTGGTGCTTGGCACGTGGACCTGCGTGGGGTGAGGCCACCCCAGCCTGCTGAGTGTACCCGCCGCACACGCGAGTTTGTGTGTATGCATAGCGGAGACACTGCCTGTCGCCCACGCGAGATATAGATAGCTCGGTTGTGGAAACGTGATCTTCTTTCCCAGGGTGATTTGAGGAGTACCGAACGCCTCACGCGCTGTGTAACCTACCGCGGGCGGCGGGGACGCGCGAGCAGAGCTGCGAGGGTGGGATGGTGAGGGCAGCTGCTGGGCTGTGGGATGCGGCGCAGAAACGAGGAGGAGGAAAGACAACGTAGCCCCCTCCTTCCCCCCCCCCCCCAACCAGAGAAATAGATGAAACTCCGAGCAGTGCGTGCGGATGGGAAGGGCCCGAGATGGCGGCTTTGGGTTTAGACTGCGCAGTGCTCCTGTGGAAGCCAAAGGGGAATCAGCTGCAGCGAGTTACAAAGGTATAGGATGGAGGCTGCGCGATGCCGGAGCATCCCCAAATAGCATTAAACTGTGTCATGGATCAGTGTCATGATGACGTATGACACACCACAAGGGATCATTATGAGTGACTGGCATAATAGACATGGATAGTGGACCAAAGTCTCCTTGACAATTCCTAGTCGTATGTCTTGGGGGGATAGTTTTACATTCCTGATCCGTTTATTTGGAGCCAATTCGGGGAGAAAGACACATGAAGCACACGACTGAATCTTTCTAAGTAGGATGTAGACGGGCTTACACGGCAGAAAAGATTGCAGGGAATGCTGAAGGGGTCAGAACTGTAGGTGCAAAGCGCTCGGCAAAACACCTGCTCCATCCAATTAGGCAGGACGCCCTGCTTTCTCCATCCAGCCTGGGAGGGATGCAGCTATTGCCACGCATCCTCGCGCTCCTTGCAACCCGCCGCTCCCGGCGTGCGGACAGCCCGGCGGTACCCACCCGCATTCGCTCCCACACGTGTGCCCCCCTGTGCAGGCCCCGAGACATGCGCTGCTGCTGGCGGGGAAAAAGGGAAAAGTCTCACTGTTGCAGGTCCTTGGAAGAAAACAGGAATTTTTCAAAGCCATTAAACTGAGCGAAGCTCATCCTTCCATCGCCTCTCACTACGGGCTGGGAGAGCCCGGTAGGGCTGCGGGTGCTCCTTTGTTCGGAGGCATCTCCAGCTCCAGATGGAAGTTCGGGTTTCTTGTTCACAGGGCTGTGCCTCTCCCTGCAGGTGTCCGCAGACTGAAAATGGGACCCTTGTCCCACTGCAAGTGGTGTGCTGCTCAAAACCCCCCTGGGGAGGTTCCCCCTTCACACAGCCCGTCCAGTGACATTTATGGCCTCTAGAAAAGCCAGAGGTGACACTGATCTTGCCAGGAGTGGATGAATGGTGTTTGTGCCAAAAAGCAGAGGCATGGGAGGGAAATCACCTTTCATCCTCACATCGCAGAACCCTCCCCCAAAAAGCAAACAAACAAACAAACAAAAAATAACCCAACATCAAAAGCTGTGACCCCCAAGCTCTGCTGGTCCAGATGTTGCACAAAGTTTGCAAAATGTGTGAGCAGGTAACTCCGGGAACAGCGATGTTGTTAACAGAAAACAACTGATTAGCAGTGACTTCATTTGACTGGGAGGATGAAGAAGCCTTTTAAAATCAATCCAGATTTAGTGGCCTAAGCGCGGCCAATTTATGAATATGGAGGCTGCACTGAATCTGCCTTCCTACAAGATGTCATCTGAGGGGTAATAGTATAGGTGAAGTCATTTAGTTACACTGTGGAAACTTTTATAGTCCCTTTCTTGGGAATTTAATTCAGTGCTTCTTCATTTTATTATTAACAGACTGACTCCATCAGTGGTGCTCTTCGTGTTTAGAGGCATGACTGCTTGAAGCAATTAGGCTCCCCAATTAGCATACTCCTCCTGACCCCGCAGCACCACCAGGTCCTCGCATTATCCATCTCCTCGGAGCAGGGAAAAGCCGGGATAACACATTCCTACCGAGTGCCCGGGGTGGTGAAACCAACACGCAAGCGGGATATCAAAATTACCCCAGTGCCCTCTTGGCGGGGAGGTGTAGAGGGTTGGCGAAAGTAACGCTGTCTTAACGGCACCCCGGGGTTCGCGTTCCAGCAGCACGGCAGCCCTCCCCCACCCCAGCCACCCCCCGCTCCGTTCTGGGGCTGTTCCATGCGTTCTGTGCTGATTTCCAGAGCGCTGCGAAATCGCGGACCAACACCCAGCCGTGCTCCCGCGCTGCCTCAGCCGCCTCCCATTTTGGGTCTGGGGGAGACCCCGCACGCGGGGACCCTGAGCGCTCCAAGGGTCAGGTGCCGAGCCCCGCTTCTCTCCAGAGGTCCCCGCCCGGGACCGCCGACCCCGCCCCGCCCCGCGTAGCTGCAAAGGGGCGGTCGGGTACAGCCCCCAGCCCCCGGTGGTCGCTGCCCGCAGGGCTCGGCCCTGCTCAGCCACGGCGCTCCGAGCAGCCTCCTCATTCCCCGCCGCCAAATTCGGGCACCTGTCCGTCACGGGCTAAAGGACTCTATCGCCTCCCACCCCCTCTATTTTTTTTTTTTTCCTCCAGTCCTACTGAAAGCCCACGGAGGGGACCCTGGGAGGCAGCGCGCAGCAGATAGAGCCATCCGCCCAGAGCTTCGCAGCACTATGGAAGAAAAATCTCTATAAAACGAAATAGGCAATCAACTGAAATCTATCCTCTTTAAATAAACTGATTCCTTAGTATTTTCCCAGTGTTGCTGTAAGTTGTTGTCTGTGATGTCCCCCAGGGCTCTTTCCTCTGCTCTCTGATTTGGTGTATAAAAGCAGCTCTGAATGATGGATTACTGTGTCATTGCAGCCTGCGAAGGATTAATTTGTTTCATTGATTTCTCTTTAGGCAGATTGCCAGAATTCTCTGCTTCCCACCTTTCCCCGGGACTTCCAGCAGTAATAGACAGTAATAGCCTAAGACAAATCAGCCCATTCTTGTAAAAATAGAAACGCAAAATCCTGAAGTGCCAGGAAAGATATAAAGTAGGGCTTTTTTTCTCTTTTTTCTTTTTTCCTTCTCCCTCCTCCCCCCACTTGTTCTGCAGACCCATCGACTCTGAACGTGGGTCCACCTTCCCTCACCCTTTGGCCATTCGCGGGGGGCTGCTCAGTTTCGGGAGCAGTTTCCACCAGCAGCAGTGGCATGTGAGCGACGGGCATTTGACAGTCGCGGGGAAATGTTTTGTTCGCTCTCAACAACGGGGGTGGGAGTCGCAGGAGGGCTGAATAAACCCCACAGTTCATTCTTTCTCGAAATCCCGAGGCCGCCTATAGATCGTCTATGATCGATCGATCGCCGTCTATGGTACCGGGAAAGAGCGCGGTCCCGCAGTCACCCGTCTGCTGAGGGTGGGAGGCACCGGGCTCTCCCGATCGATCCGTCTGCGTGCATTTGGGATCATCTGTTGGGAATGTCGGGCCTGGGAGCGGCAGAGGACGCAGCTGGGCTCCCTCCTCGTGCAGGTTTGGCAGGGGAGAGGCGGAAAAGCTCCACTCCGCAACCCGCCGCCGGCGCTCAGATCTCCCCGCTGCCCGCAGACGCGGGTCAGCTGTGCTCATCTATTCGTTTTCACAGCGCGGTGCTAAAAAAAATGGTATTGATTTGGTGTTCTCAAGTTAAACTTTGGATGTAATTAGTCCTGCAGTAAAAAGTAATGTTGTCATCTGCTAATGCCTTTCCAGCCCGGGCTCTTGCAGAGCAATGCCATGCCGAAGCAGCACTTTTAGATAGCACCAGGAGCACAGAAGCATTTATTTCGCCTCTGTATTTGCCTTGTGATGGGACTAGCTCAATGGCTACTTTCAAATAGATGGTCAATTACCGTACTGAATAGTAGAGATCCACCTCATTTCAAGCCTAGTAAATTCTGAAGTTGCAGCCCTATCCTGTTTCTTTTTCTTTTTTTTTTCTTTTTTTTTTTTTTATTCCACCCTTCTCTCCAGGAGGATGTTAGCCTGCTACTTCCTATTTTAATTCACTGTAATTTCGGGTCGAATCCAAATACCAGCATTTGGGTCACAGCATGATTTCCTTGATGTAGTGCCAGATAATATTCCTTGCCCTGCCTGAGCAATGTTCTTTTATTTATTTCCATGAGGTGCCTCTGTGGTGTGTAAAGTCGAACTCTTCCACCACTTTTTAAAGGGATTGCAATTCTCATAAGGAGAATGATGTGTTCTTTTCTGGGAATTCCTACACTGCTGTATTGTCTGGGTAAAGCCTACAGTGTGAACGAGCCTGCAGTAGGACAAGGAAGAGGATGGTGTCCTGGGGAAGGCTGCAAACTTCCCTTCAGAGTTGCCTTTGGTATAGGAGGGTCACTTCTTTCAGCCATAACATGGGCTGGCTCTGCTTGGCACTCCCATTCCTGACAGACAATTTCTCACTGTCACACTGCTCTGAAAGGAAAAGTACAGATGCAACTGTTAGTGTTTTTCCTGCTCTAGTAGCTCAGCCTCTGGAAGGCTCGGCTCTGAGCACAGGGCTTGCCCTGCTTGGGAGAAATTGTGCTCCTGCTGCCCCTTCCTCCTTGTCTATTCTCTGAGCTCACGCAGGGGAATTCTTCTGTCTCTCTGGTAGACAACAAGGAGCATTTTTTTGCAAATAATAGTGACAATATTCTTGGCTTGGAAAGTCTCGATTAGGAGCAGAGGCAGATATCCACCCCCATCCCTCCCATTTGCAGTAACAGGCAGAATCCATCACAGACCAAACTTAAAAAGCTTAAGTGAAGCTCACATCCTTTCATCCCTGCAGGACTGGAGAGAAACAGAGTCTGTTAGATTAGCAAACATTAACCTCTTGCATAGTTCTGGATGTAGGATTAATGTCTACTGAAGGGACAGCTGTGTGACCCTCACACATACACTAACTATACATTAGGGTTGTCACTCTATTGATCAGGAGAAGCTTGTGTGAAGAAGTGCTCCTCACCAGGGAGGAAAACAGACTAGAGTTAGAAAAAGCCATTTGTGCTCTGTGAGGACACTCTTCAAAAAATTTGTTTCCCGTTTATGGAATCCGAAGTGCAGATGAGCTGAACTCCGCAGGCTACACCCCCAAGGTTCTGCAGGATATGGACCACACACAACTCCCAGCTGTGACCCTGGGATCAGCTCGTCTTTGGGCAAAACACAGACCCATGCCAATGCTGGATTCGCACACAGCAGAGCTTTGCTGAGACTGCCTACAGGAGGCTTTGGCTCCCTGCAGGATTCTCACCGACTGCACAGCATTAGCATATCTATTACCACTTAGATAATTTGGAAGAGATTTGTTTGTCTCCAGTATTTTCCATCCTTACCCCCTTATCTATGAGAAAGAAGACACATGGGTGAATAATATGTTTTTCAAGCTTTCTTCCCAGTAAAATAGGAAAATTTTATGCTGTTAAAACGCAGGTTGATTGTTTCCTAGGTTTTGCTGGATTAGGTACAAACACTGGGCTTAGCTCTGGTCACACCCTATTTTCATGTTAGTCTAACTGTTCTCATAGCACAGGAATTCCACAGATGTACCAGTAGGTTCAATGCATTTTTGAAAGCAGACTTATTTTAGTTAGATAAATGAAAATAAATGCTTATTGTTGAAGCCTGTTTATTAAACGCTAATGGTTTCTTGGAGTTAGATCCACATAAATATTTGGATGTCAAATATTGAACTTTCCAGCCCTTGATGCTAGAAGAAACAACAGCACAGCAAATGGTGGGAGCCTGTGTGTCTCGCAAGGATCCTCAAATGGGACACTGACCAGCAGTGTGTCCCTGGAGGTGGACCCCATGGAGCCAGAGTGAGGTGTCTGCTGAAGGCAGATGTGAAGGCAGAAAAACAGATTGTGTGCTGAGACCCAGGCACGCTGTTGTTAGGCTGAGAAGACTGCGGCTTGCAACAACCAAGCCAAGAGCTCACTGAATGGCTGAAAAGCAGCCTTTACCTGGTGCGTTGCAAGGGTAGGCTGATGTTGGGATCCCCAGTACATGCATCCATGTCCAGATGGATGTCATGATCATGGAGGTCAGAGACTGGGAAAATGTGAGACCTCAGCAGCTGGGTTGGCCATGGCCATGACTTGAGAATGTGCCACGAGGTTGGTGGTCCAGAAGCTGCTTGGTGTGGTGGAGAGGCCCCACATTTTGCATGGCAAAGGACTGTGTCCAAAGCATGTGTCTGGTGGCAGTTACCTAACTCAGAGCCTCACAACAGAGCTGTCTGGTTCTAGAAGCATGCCATCCAACATGGAAGATGCAGCAGGAGCCAAGATATCAGCCGTGGTACACAGACAGTTCCATGGGAACTTGTCAGACTGTGAACTGGTCAAAAACTATCCAACAGGACTGTTTGCAAAGAAAATGCCAAATTGGCAGGAGAATGTTTCAGGGGAACATATGAATTTCATCATCTCTTTAAGCAGGGGAGCATTGGAAGGCTGTGCTACAGCACTTCTGATGTATTTTCCATCACTTCAAGTTTGCATTAATAAAAGAAGCAAGACACAAGCAAAAGACGTTGTTTTAAAAGTGAATCCTTCAGGCAGATGAAAACAATTCTGGTTGCACTTACCGATGCTTTCTGACACACAGTGACAGTCTTGGGCTTTGCACTTTGCCACTGCAGTGCTGAGAACTGGCATTCCAGAGGATGCAAATATTGGCTGTGGTGAGCCCTAATCAACAGGTACAGGGAAAAACAGACCCAGAGGAAGAGAAAAAGCAATCTGATGGACATAGTGGGGAAGTGCCTTGCTAAGCCTGGACCCATCACTTTATATATTTTGTATAAGACAATTACTAGATGCAGGGCCCAACTTCTGGATAGTATTAAGGAGACGATCTTGACTGAAAAGGTAAACATTCCTTCAGAGCTCTGGCCCAGTTTATTTTTGATGTATTCAGCAGCAGGGAGCAGCTTGTCTCGTTTTGAGATCTGTGCATTCATCACTGTACGTGTGGGCAGGCGGTGAGCTGCAGATCAGGGAAATCCTGGGGGGACCTCAGCCCTGGTGCTGCCACGCTGCTTCTGAGGGGCTAAGTTAGAATAGACAGATGAAGAATTGGAAAACAGCTGGGGCCATGGACACAGCCCTCCCCAAAACAGGCACTTTTACTTCTCCAGAAACGTGTTCTCTCTGCAGAAAATTCGATATTTTCATCAATGCAGACGAAGACAAGCAACAGCTGGTATGCTGTGGGTGTCTTGGAAGTCTGCTGAGGTTTAACTACAACTCTCCCAGGAATTTATTTGTTTTTAATTCACCTAGAAATCTGAGGTTGCTTAATGCATGAAATGGCATTCAAGTAGTTAACGCTCACACACTCCTGAGCAGTATTTAGAAAGGAAGTATGGTCTCTTGCCCACCCATTAACCTCTGCTATTATGAGGATTTTATACCAGCAGCAGCAAAATTCACCTCCCTGTTGTATGTGTTCTTATATCGAAGATCAAAGTCCTGTAGTTTGCAAAAACATGGAAAGTATAGCATAATTAAGTCTATTTGTTTAGTTAGAGCTCAGCATTTAATGAATAACAAATTTCTGCTTGTCCACAAAGGATATGCATGAAACTGCCAAATGAACAAATGTGCAGGGATTTCTTGTTTTAGGTTTTACAGCCATTACTGTACTGATACTTCATTTTTCCTGAGTGAGTAGAAAGTTAAAAGTACATGGCTCACAATATGAGTGCCTCATAACTATGATCACAGGCAATGCATTAAAAATGGTGGGATCCTACAGAAATCCAGTGCTTTACATAGCTATGAGAATCAGCTGTGCCAGCCATTTCTTTCAATTTACACTACGTTAAATCACGTTAAAAGAAACATGGGTCTGTCTCTAAGCAGCTTTCTGGCTTTGCTATATATCAGGATACCAGGAAGGCTGTCTATAGTAAACCATGCATGTGTTTTGTTGGAGATCTTGGCAGTGGGAGGAAGGTAGAAATCTCGTCCTAAAAACTACCTCAGTTTTCAGCGTGTCAGCCATAATGCTGCTGTATGAGCTGTAGCCCGGAGCACAGTCCCTACTGGATCTCCTTTCCCACAGAGCTCAGCATGATCTTTCGGAGCAACTCTTGTGATCTCCCTTCAGCTGGTCACTGACAATGGATCCAGTTGGAAAATCGTCTGGAAATAAATGCTGAAAATAATGTAGAATGGACTAAAGCTGTGTTTTCACTTTGAGCTTTTTATTTTTCATGCATTCTAAGCCAACTTTTGAACTGAGAGTACGTCATGTCCTGCCTGCAAGGGGGTGGGGGGACTGTGACACAGTTAACAGGGACAAATGACATTAAAAATTAACTGTGAATTTTCTCTATCAAAAATGACAATTTCATCTTCTGAGTAATAGGGTTTGGTTTTTTTATTTTTTTTTATTTTTTTTCCATGAGGGTGGGTGATTTCTCCTAGCATCTGAAAGGCAATAGCATTTCAGCATTTTACTATGCTTTTCCTCATTTATCTCAGCCACAGAACAGATACAATTATCCCATCAATTTTACCATTTCACTTTTCAAATTTTCTTTCCCACCCACTGACACAACGACACCTTGTCTGGACAAGGGATATTTCCACAGATTTCAGTTCAGAATGCTGTGTTTTAGCAGGCAGTAACAAATGTCCCAGGCCATGAGTTTTGCAACTGGTTTCACTTCAGTTGTAGTTTACATTTGACTCGATATTTTCCCTTTGAGATAACAGCAGTTTCACAGAAGGTGTAAAATGTGGGCAGATATCCTATGCGATCAATTATAAACTAGCATGAGAACGCCTGTAACAGTAGGAGCAGTGGGCTGGCTGTGTTCCAGCTTGGCTAACTATATCCCGTTCTTCTAAATTCGGGTTTATTTGGAAGCTTGATCCAAAATCTCTCAAAATAGCTGCCCGTTGCCACTAATACCAGACTCCACTGCTAGGTGAAGCTCTGTCCACGTCCCGTGCAATTCTGAACGAAGAAATAACTTCTGTTTGAAATGGTGTAGACCTCACATCAGGATTGCAGATAAATGGCCAGCAGAATGAGTGAAATCCTTCTGCCTAAAATACCACCCATGCAGTTGTAGAAATATACTGTAAAATTAATTCTGTTACTTAACACTTATTTTTTCTCTCCTGTACATACTCGTCCACACCATGTAAAAGAAAATGACACCAGTATAAATGTAAATCAAAGCAAGGGGCAAAAATATGATCATTGACCTGCCCTGCTGATAGGAGAAAATGTCATGAATAAAATCACACCAATGTCTGATTTGAATGTCAGGATGTCGAAACCATATATTCAGATAACAGTAAGATGTATAGCAAACAATGAGTTAAAATTAAAATGCAAGAGAAATCTGGAGGCATGGGACTTTCTGTTTCATGCTAGCTACATTGTTTGGAAGTTATGTTTTGCAGAAAATCTGGAAAAAGAATCTAAATATTAAAAATGTGCACTTGTGCATATAATTAGCACATGTTAAGCTACAACTTCTGCACTGTTTCAGATTTAGAGTCGTGGTTTCTTTTTTCCAGCTCTATCTGGAACTATCATCTGCCCATTTTTACCAGATTACTGGTATAACACAGAGCTGGAGGTCACATCTTATCAGATGATCACACAATGTAAGATGATTCCCAGCTACAGAAAGAGGGTGAAGCAGTTGCTCTTTAGCAGACGCCATGCTACAGGAATTATGTCACTTCCATAGTTATAAAACAAGAAAACGTACTGCAACAATGTGATACATGCTTGGATTGATTACTCCCAAAAATCCTTTCAAGAGGAAAAATGAGGGTGGTGGTGTGGGGTGGGGAGATAAAGACAGTTTCTATCCAATCTTCACACCCTACAAGTTCAGTGTCTGTGGAGAAAAGTCTCTCATTCAGTTGTTACATACAGTGGTCATGCATTTGTGTATTCATTATGTGCATTAAAGAGTCAAATATATTCCTTCCAGTAAATATGAATAGTTTAATTTGTTCTGCTGAAAGAGAGACAACTATCAGAAATAGCAATAAAAGTCACATAATGAAATAAGAATACTAGAAAATCCAAGGATTTTAGTACGGTCCATTATTCATTCAATTCCTGGCAGCCTTTATGATTACAAATCACTTGATTGACTAACTAGACATTCTCAAAGTGAATTATGAATCAGGTTCATTTTTCCTGGTTGAGAGTTGGTACATGTTGTAACTCTTCCACTTTGTGATATATCAAGTTCTTGTAACAGTAATAAGAGATATAATCAACTCTTTATTTCAGGACAAATAAATTGCCTTTTCAAAAATGAAATGTGGTTGCTAACATTTTAACAGAGCGCAATGTAATTCCTGCCTGCTATTCTCAGAGCGCAATCTGCTGTGATGACATAGCTTCTGAGTGTTTGACTTTGCTGAAATTATTGTCAGGGTCTTGCACCCTCCGTCAGCACACGATGACCTCCGCACGAGCTCGGACTGTGGCTCGGAGCAGCAAGCGGTCCTCGTCCTGTCAGAAAACAAGCCACAGGCACCTACACAGCAGACCACAATTTGCCCTTTTGTGCCTGGCTCTGATCCGGGCTTGGGAATGTGGACGAGTTTTAAAGCTGTTTAAGTTTACTTTGAAAAAGGTAAAATGAATCTCTTCTAAAGTGTGCTTGACCCTTGAGTCCTTCTGCATGAAAAAGTCCCCCAGGCTTTTGTGGAAATTATGCAAGTGGAATGACTGGCAGGCTGGGGTGGGAGTTATTTGTAGAACAAATGCACAATCAGATCCCAAATCCCTCTAGAATAGGTTTAATGTGAGGTGCATTTCACCTTCGAATGGCTACTGGGAATCAAAATAAAAAATAAAAGAAGACTAGACTGAGGCTGCTTGAAATCTTTGCAAGTGTCCAAGCTGAAAAGCACTACAGAAAGCTATTATGCCTTGCATCTGCATGTCAGATGTAGCCACAACTGCTCGCTTGGCATTCCTGGGCGTGGTAGCTGAGCTTGTGTCCTGGTCAGTGGAGCTGGGAGGCATAGGGAAGAACAGTGTGGGAACGGGGTGGCTGTGGGGCTGAGGGAAGGGCAGTGTAGTCCTCTGTACCCACAGCACATCTCCTCGCATGGGGTTCTGCATAAAAGCCTCCACACAGAAGGTTTACAGAGGGTTTTTCTGATTAGAGAGACGATCCCAGAATTTGGGTGCTTGTTTTGGCTCCAGTGAAGAGACAGGCTGATACTCAGCAGGTCTGCAGTATTTATAGAGCAATTTCAAAGACTTTAATCCCCTTCTTTTCCCCTCCCAAGCACAAAGCATGTTTCTAAAGCAGGATCTTGTGGGAGAAAAAAGTATTACCATATTATTTTTCGGAAGACCTTAATGTGGTCATTCATTTTAGAAACAATGGGTAAAGACGTCAGATTTATTCCTTATTCATCTTTCTATCTCAGTTCTAATCTTCTAATAGCCTTAATTAAATGCTGAGTAGTTTAGAATATTATTAAATAGCTTTCATAGGATTTTTTTTTATTTCTGATTACATCATGAGTGCAGATTATTTAATATTCCATTCATTTTAAAATTATGATTAAGAGGATAATCCCAAAAAGATGTTTGTAACAATTTTAACTAAGCTGTATTAATTGAGTTAGGGGATAAGAAATGAGATTTAAAGGGTGAACAAGGGGTAAAATCAAAGCCTGCAAAGTTTTAATATCAAGTGGATTAAGAGATTGGTCAGAATGGAGAAGGTGGCAGGTCAAAAACTGAACTGGTTCAAATAGAAAATTCACTTACTTTTGGGCCATGTGTCTGTCTTTCATGGAAATCACGTGCAACAGCACCCGGTGTAATATGGCTAAACATGAAAGGGAACAAGTGCTTGTTACGGGTCAACAGACTGCACATTGCTCATCGTCAGGCTAAGGTGCGCAACATCAAGGGACGTAGAAAAGCCCGCTGAAGTGTTACCATCTGTGACAGCGTTGTGTCCCCAGATGTGTCTAAGCACACCAGATGAATCTCCAGCATGCCCATGTCCCACAGCTTGGGACCTTTTGCTGAAGTGAGGTGTTGGGTGACCCTGAGACAGCAATGGTTTTGACGCATTTGGGTTAGGACACCGAGTGTGGGGCCTTTCAGCCTTCTTTCCCATTTCCTCTACTCGTAACTCACTAGTTGTATCACTAGCAGAATTTTGCTGGAATTAAATGTTTGCTTAGGATTGATTCAGTGCAGCTTTTTTGGTGGCCACTCTTTTCTTAGGGGCCATCCCCCTCCTCCTTGCTGCACAGAGGTCTTTACGTGAGATGTTCCATCTCACCACCTCTTGTGGCAGGAACACAGCTTTAGCATATATGGAAACCAGGGAAGATATTTTTACTTGCGTTCCTTAATCTCTGCATGAGTAACTGAAGGCATTCACATATTGGAGGAACTTCTGTAGTCATTGGTAATTATGGAAATGACAGCACCCTTTACAGTTCTCCCATGGGGACAGAGAACAAACCAGTGCCTGTAAAACTGAGCCTGGGAGGAAAGACATGTAAGAAAATGAAACAAAAAGTGCAGAGCTCAAGCTCTCAGGAAGGGATGAATGAAGCAGGGTGCCTTTATTTTACAGATGGACAAAGAGATCCTAACCCACAGCACTACTGTCAGAGACATTACCACGTGTGCATCATTTGCGCAAGTTCTCTACAGTTATACAAGCATCCTTTAAGAATTAAAGCAGTCTACATGACAGCCTTAGGAAGAGCAGAGTGAATCAGCCCATGATACTGGGAGGGAAGTACATGTTTCATATTTCTTTCGAGCATTTACTTGTTCCAGAAGTTTTCCAAGGGTTCAGGGTACAAACAAGGATCTTCAGTATCACACATCCAAATGAGGTTGAGGAGAGGCTGACTGGGAGAAGGCAGCATTACACCCAGTAGAGAAAAACAGAAAATGAATTTGAATGTAGCCAGGAAGAGTAAAATACTGTGATGAGTGATGGAAGCATTAGTTCTGCAGGTTCAGTTATAGAGGCTGGGATTTAATCTGTTTAGATCTTTTTCTTCCAAGCTTAACAGCTTTAATTATTTTTACGAAGAAAAAAATCAATACTTCCTTACACACTATTAATAAAAAAATCAAGTATCATTGATATTTGAAAACAGAAATCATAAAGAACATATTGCATTCACACCAACTACATACCAAACAGAATGTTAATAACATTAACCTTTACTCTATCAGATATTTTCAAGAAATACCGCTGTATTTTTTGCAACGGCTCATATCTGTCATTTAACTGACATGTGATCTTTGCTAAGTTTGCCAAATCACTGAGGCCTGAATACCATTCAGCACTGTTAATTTTGTTTTCCTATTCCACCCTTTACACAATTATTCTCATGGCAATCATTCTAGCCTTGAGTATAAATAATACTTCAAGTGGTTTGTTGATATCCAGAAAATGATGTGTATCTACATTAAGAGATTCTGGAATCTAATGGGAGAACCATGCATATTATTAAGCTGAAATGCCTATTTCTTTCCTCCCAGATGGGAAGTAGTACAGGGTAGTGCCATGGCATATGCATTAATTTTATTCCTTCCGCAAATTTTAGCACATATTATTTTTGCAGATTTTGAGTCTTTGCCTCCTACCAAATATCCAGAAGATTTAAACAGGATTTTGCTGCAGAAGGGATCTCGATCTTAACACTTAGGACCTTGGATAATTCTCAGGTGAGCTGAGGAAGAGGAGGACGGAGCAGTTCTCTTCTGGAGAATAAGGACAGAAATGGGAGTTTCGAAGGAGGAGTCCTCAAGGATTATCAGACTCAAAAGGGAGACAGAGACTAATTTTCCTGACTCCCATATTTCAGCTCTATAGATTGAGTAGCTTGTTCTGAAGGTCCTAGTAATAAATAAGGAGCACGCTTAAAATGAAAGGGGATAACAACCACATCGTAATGTGAAACATAAATCTTAAAATATGTCCATAAGAATTGTTACCCCTTTAATACACAGAAATACTTTTCTATTTAAAAATCAGTCTCTAACAGATTTCTTGCTAAGCCTGTGGATTTCTGCCATGTTTTCTTCCACAATTTTTATTTCATATTACTGTTTTTTTTCCTGTTCCAAGCCTTGCGCTCCCTTCTCATTTCTTCCAGTCCAATTCGACTTTTACTTCCCTGGGACCTGGGAAGGGGGGAAGGAGTACACTGCATTATGTGCTGAATGTTTGTGTGGAAGCAAGCCGTGTGGGAGTGCTTCCTACAGTGTTTTACAGACACTCAGAAGGACCAGTTTAAAATCAGAATTGTTGGTGTTTACAGACATGAAGTCATTGTAGGCCCTCCTCTGGAAAGGCTGATGGTCTGAGGAGGCAACAAAGGGTACGAAATGAGTCTTGAGCTTACATGATCTGCTTTTTCTTTTTTCTCTTTTACTTACTTGGATCTAGTAACTTGGTCTGTATGTCTTGGCCATCACCCATGAGCATTTTTAAGTTGCATGCATTCATTAATGAGTGTGGCTCTGAAAACCTGAGCCTAGAATTAATGCTGACCTTTGGATCTATGAAGCAGGGCTTCATCTGTGCTCCTCCCCATTCTCTAGAGCCTTTCCGAATGGAGAAATGCATCTGTCTCCAGAACAAAAAGGAGTGCTATGGTGTGCGGGCACACACTGCTCCGTGTGAGCAGCACTTTTCCCCAGCCAGATCAGCTCTAGCTACGTAATGCTTTTAAGAGCACAGATCTGATGGCCAAAACACAACAGTGCATACTCAGCTGCAAATCTACATACAAACTGATCTTCTTCAGTGTCTGTCCAACATATCTTGGTTTGAATTAATCCTTCCTCCAGTTAATAAATACCTCAGGGTCCTCCCTCTGCCCACTGGATACCTGGGAGCCTATGGTCAAAGCATCCCTATTTTGACATCTCAGATACTCTGAGTTTAGACACCTCATTTAGGTGCTATCAGTATATGGGATGAAGCCAGCTTTTGTTTCAGCTGTTTGGTTTTTTTTTTTCTTTCATTTCCCCCATCAGCACAGATCCGATTTTTCTCAGGATGAGTTCTGCTGTGTCTGAATTCCTCTTTGTGCTCTTCCCAGCATTCCAGGCAGCGCTGCACTGCAGCAGCACACTCCTCTTTGGAATGTTATTCCCTCAAGACTCCCATGGCACAGAGAGATGGGTAATGTTTTCTGAGCTTCTTCCACTATTACCACATTTTCTATAGAGGATCAAAATGGATTATTTTCATCTTGACATGCAAATGCCTAGGCTGTGCCCTTGGCTGAGATCTCAGCATTGACTACAGAAGTAAAAGATAGGGGGGAAGTAGCTTTTTAATATCACGTATGGAAGTGGCAGCCTTATTTCTTAAGAAAAAAAAAAAGAGAAAACGACTGTAATCCATTGTGCCTTAAAAAAAGAAGGCTAATACAAATATTTCCTCATGCACTTACTGAATACTGCATTCACATGCAGTTGTCGATCTGCATAAGGGCAGATGAACATTATGTGCAAGATCTCACTGTTGTACCCTGATCTGCCCAGTTGCTGTGCCAAAGTACTGATGGAAAGAAAAGACATACATGAATAATTTTACCCAGTCAGATTACAAGCCTGAATATGAACATTTACTGAGCAGTGGTATTAGAGCAGAAGTAGGAAGGATTTCTAAGACTCGTTGTGAAATGCTTATAAAGCTAAAAAGGTCAAATTCTTCTCCAATTTTCATTCCGCACAAAAGCAGTTAAGTAAATGAAATAACATGACCCACAAATTGGTGCAGTATACAACCTGCAGAATATGTTGACAGACAGTAAAAGCCATTGTGTGGTTTCATGTTAACACAAAAGAAATGATATCTGACCATGAGAGTACCAGCACTGACTCACTGTTTCTAATTATTATTATATTCTTTCTTTTTTTTTCCTGAAACAACAACAGCGACAAAGCAGCATCAAGCAATTGCCTCCTGGCTAGCGTTCTCAGCAAACTCTCATGACTATTGACTCAAATGAGCAGCCCAGCAAGTAAGTTGTTAGCTTAAATGAAAATTATAACAGAGACAAAAATGTCAGCCTGGGAACTGAACTAATAAGGGAAAGAATGTGCATGAAGCTGCTGGCGCCGTTTTAAACCTCAGGAAGAATAAAGGAAAGCACGGCTACCCAAATTAACTTGTGAGGCGGAGGTCAATTAAAATGCCCACGCTCCCCTTGACTGTGCTCCCAGCAGTGTGGCTGGAGTTCGGCATCCCAGGTTGGAGGGGGATGGGATGCATGGCAGGCAGCAGGGTGGTGGGTGGGGAAGGGGAGTTGGTTCTCCCCAGGGTAGGTGGGATGCTGGCATGGGACGAATGGTTGGAAGGGAGAGAGGATAAGCCATGGCGGGCTCGCTCCGTGCACCCCCTGGACGCTGCTCAGGCTGAGGTCTTGGACACAGTCCACTGTCAGGCCTCCTGCCAGGGGATTTGTTACTGTGAAAGCTTGGCTTAGGCAGGATTTTATTGCAAAAATTGTCTTGATTCTTCTTCCATCTTATTAAAATCTATCCCACCCTTCCCTTCCGTGCCAGGAGGAAGAATATTTTGTATATATCTGGGCAAAACACACAAACAAATTCATTTCCCATGGATAATATATTCAGGGTGATTTGCTTTTCAGAGTTGGGAGCTCAAAATGATGAATTTATTATGCAAAGTAATAATTGCAAATTATATTGGCAAACTCCATTCCAGAAAAAAAAATGGGGTATTAATATAACTAAAAGGATTAAAAAATACTGGCTGTTAACTTGGGGCTACTGCAGATATTTTAGGAGGTTATATATCTCTGTTCCACCTAAACCACCAGAGGCAGTAGCTTTCATTTTAAAGGTCTAGTGAGATACCGTAATTAATGGGCCCACCTAACAGCATATGCCACACTTGTACTGAGCAGTAGGACATGGCACATATAATGAAAGAAAGTGAAGGAAATGCTCAGCATTGTAAAAATTAGCATTTCTTTTTATTTTTATTTTTTAATTTTTATTATTATTTTTTTTACTGTGAAGGAGTGAAATACATCAGAGTTGAAACACAAAAGAATTTGCCACCAGTTTTTGGGTCAAGGCACAAGTCAACCTGTGCCTTCACTGGGGGAAGTGACTCGCTTATGTTGATTTTCTGGATCCTTCTTATCATCCTCTGGAGCTATACAGTACTTCCCAAGCGTATGTCCAGGTGAACTGGAGGATGGTGGCTCTTTCACCTTGCATTTGCCTACAGTCTCTCTTGCCAGTTTGGTACTTCATGGTCAGCAGCAGAAAGGTGCCCTAGTAGTTGTCAGGGCTGAGGCGCTAACATAATGCTTGTCAGCCACTTGGGATTTATTTTGCTGGATCTGTACATTATGTTGGGATTCTCAAAGGATTAATTCACAATCACGATCTTTATGAAAAAAAGCACAGCTCTTTGCTGCTATAGAATCATTTTCATCTCTGGCACGCATGCCCCATTAGGAAGTACTCTGTGGTCAATTATATTTTCTAGGGTAGTTGAAATCTGTGGGTAATTATGAGAAAAATAATGTACTTGTAAACCTTGCAAGTAATAGTCACAGTACTAATGCTGTAATTCATAGACATGGCACCACTAGAAAGTGATGGAGCATGTTAAACTAAAACACTAGTGACATTTTTAGCATGCTTTCGTAAAAGCATGAGATGGGAATGAAAGAAGGGGATTTAGGTGCTTCACAAGTTGCTGTTCTGGCTCTGGCATGCATGCTAGCCCTGTGCTTGAGACAGTCCTCAGATAGGGTGGTAGTTATTAAGCAAGTGAAAAGGACTTTGGAGACAAAAGAGAGATGGCAGTTTACACACCACGGCAAACTAAGAACAAATTGTCTAACACTTATTTCCTAACATCTTTACTTCTAATGTGCATTACCAACAGCCATTGCGATGAAAGGACTTCTACCTTGTGGAAAAAGAGTAATTGGAAAAAAAAAGAGGGGCAGTGGAGATCTAATATGTAAACACTGAACTTACGATCAACAATTTCTTTACTGAACAACAAACCTGTATTTTGATTTTCAAGCAGGGAAAGAGACCATTTGATTCACAGATTATCACGTGGATCCCAAGACCAGCATGACTGTGCTGACCAAGAGAAGCAGTCTGCAGCTTCCACCTTTGCTCACCTTGCCCAGCCTGCAGTATCAATAACAAGAGAACAAAGGTAAAACTGTTCCTCAAATGTCACCACAAAGTTCCCCTAACTCATCATCAAACTGTGCTTTGATCTTAGCCCTACCAGTCAGGTGAGGATACAGACGATCCCCCTCCTTTTAAGCACACTAATTCAAAGTAAACTCAGAATTGGAAAAGAGAATGGGAACTCAGCAAAACCAGACAAAGCTAAATACTCAGACAAAGCCAGTTCTCTTGGTCTATGTAGAGATACACTTGTGAGGAAGACAATTTCTAAACAACTGCAGCTCACCAGAAACACTGATAGCCTGTGCTAGAAATTTTACTGTGGTCACATGGTGGTGTTCTGATATGGTATGAAAGGTTTTTTTCTGGTGCTGCACTATATGTTTTCAGTGAAACTGCTACAACAGCTGATGACAGAAGCAGCAAGGAATGAGGTGGTAGGACTTGTATTAGTGAGATGCCATTGCTTTAACAAAATATACGCTGTGATATTTAGTGATAAGTAGTGAAGAATCACAAATAGTTACTACTGATTCCTACATGCCAAATAAAGGAAAAAAAAAATGTCCTTTTTTCCTGCTAAGATGCAACATGGTAAGGCAAAGTTAACCACAGTGGTGGCAGTGCAAGCAGAAAACACACAGATTTTAAAGTATGTTGATGGCACCCAAATTGCATTACGGTAATAATACAAAAACAGAAAGTCAGCTCTGTATTTCCTTGTTGGAGACTAAAATCTTATTTTGAGGCTTTGACTTTCTCTTCCACTTGGGAACCTACAGAACCATCTAAGTGGAATTTTACATTATTTCATAAATTCAAATGTTTGGCAGCCTGGCTTCTTCTACCATCAGTGAAAGAGAGGGATGTCCAGGAATTGGTGCAGCCCATCAGGTGTGTGGGGGAGGCAGCCCATGGGTTGCTGACATCTGGGGATGCCACAGTGGTCCCAGATAGAAATGCCATTGAGGCTGGAAATCCCAAATGCTGAATGAGCATCCCGTGCCTCAGCTGGGCTCAGTTCAGCTGGCAGAGGGACCTACTGACTTGCTAGCCCAACATTCATATGCATGTAGATCTTATACCAGTTTCTCTTTGTTTCCAAAACAACTGAGAAGATATTACTGTTTTCTGTTAAAATAATTCTGGAAGAGGAGACAGAAAGTGCCTGCCCCCTTCTTGCAGTGCAATAACCCATTGTCAGAGCAGTCACACAGGAAGAGGGACACATGGGTCCCATTTCCCTTCTGCCTCAGGCAACACAAGCCCATGTTTCACACCCTTTAGGAAAATGACTGTGGTCAAGGAGAGGATTCAGGATTCACAGGGCCAGTGACCAAACATGAAAGGGAGCACCGCTCCAGGGCCTCGGGCACCCTTTTGGTTCCGCTCCCTGCTCCCAGGATTGTTTCTGCCTTTTATTTAAAGACTGTTTCATGTAAACTAGAACTAAGGAGACACAATAGTGCAGTTTCATCACCATCTGATAACTGGAAATACATAGGCCGCGCCTTGCAAAAAAGAATGAAACGTGCATATTTTTATTTGAATAAAAAGTGAAGAGATTAGGCTATACATCAGACAGAGAGACAGTAGCATTATTCAAGATAATAAATGGAAACAAGAAGGTAAAATAGGTTCTTCGTCTTATCCACTCAAGAAAATAAAGTTCACTGAAGCCATAGGGAAAAAAATCTAATCAAAGCAAGCATTTTTTTCTTTTCGCTTTAAAAAAAAAAAACAAACAAAAGCTGTAATTAACCTGGTGAACTCACTGCTATTAGGTATAACTTAGGCCAAGAGATTAGTAGGATTCAAAAAGGATTAGACATCTATATGCATAATGAAAATATCCATAAGCTACCGTCTCAAACTCTTTTATAGAACAGTTTGCTTCTTAATGCCAAATGAATCCCATGTACCAACTTCTGTCTCATTGAGGATCTTGTGAAGTGCCACTCTTAATCAAGGAACTTTACACATGCTGTGTACAGCCAACCTCACTCCTTCCCTCCAAAAAACAAACCCCAAACTAAATCAACAACAGAACAGCTAAAATAGAATGCATACCTTTATACTCCTGCTATTCCAGGGAATTAACTTGTATACTTACACAGAATAGTGATTTTACAAACTTAGATGATATTTGTACACATCTTAAGTCAGTGTTTTTACAACTTGTGAGAAATTCAGCCTCAGTAAACAGAGATAGAAGCCTAGTCTGACCACCTAGCTGCTTGAGATACATGGAGAAAAATCCTAGACCCATTTCAATAGAAGGCAAACCACTGCAGGGTCTGACTTCCTATGTTCAGCGTATTAATTGGAGTAAGAGTGAGGTCACAGGAATGGTCTTTATAGAGCAGCTTTGTACCCATATCGTGGTGAAAGAAATGGACAGTTACCGAATCTCCATGTGTATATTTCATACAGACTGAGGCAAAACTGCTCTTTTTTTTTCATTCAGTGAGGCAGAGATACACAAAACGCTTGGAAAATCAGAGATTATTTCTGAATATAAGGGCTGATGTTATAAACAGTGTCCTTCTTCCTTTTTGCGGACTCAGACTCAGTAAGAATAAAAAGATATTATCAGCAGATCTGAAAATAACTGTTGAGGATTTATAACTGTTTTTAGTTTGAATGAAGCCAAAGAAGTTTAGAGAAGATTAAAACTTATGTAATGCTAAGGCCATAGTTGGTTACTGCTTATGGTAGACTTCTTATAAACAAATGTAGAATGAGAATTGCACTTGAATTTATCCTTTCTTCTGTGACTCTTTTTGGTTCACTCCTTATGCAGCGAGCCATCTATCTCTTTCCATCCCCGAGGAACATTTTGTTCTTGCTCTTTAATATAAGCAAGATATTCCTTCAAATTCAGTGAGAGTGAGGACCTCCTAGCTTTCAGGTTTCTGCTGAACATGTTTCAATGCTGTGAAATCTTTGGAAGTCCCACCTAGCTGCCATAGCACTGTCTCATATTCCTCAGTTCAGAGAACCAATCCCACAACCTGTAGGTACACCTGGATGAGCTTATCATCAAGTGGGTTCCAGAATGTCCCTGGGACCTCCTAAAGTTTTTGCAGTCCAGAGATGTTCCATATCTCAGGTGGAGGAGACTGGAGAATGTATTTCCTTGTTAAAGTTCTTTCTACCAATTCAAATTTAACAACTAGCTTTAGTTGTGAGTGATATTTAACAATTCCAGGCTCAGTTTGCTCCTACTTTAAAATTTGTCATCATTACTGTATTGTTGTTCGCAAAAGTAACAAAAGTTGCTGCAATAGGGATTCATTTTGGCAAATTAAACCTGCAGTGGGATTTCAAATGCAGGCATTTGTCCCCTGGGATTAGACAGCAGCAGCCTGTGGAATTATTTCTGACATTTCATCCATCATACACTCAGAATAGCTAAACAAACCAGTGCTGTTCTCTCCCTATTCAAGGAACAACTTTCACAGAGCCTTCCCACGGAAATATCCCAACCTATTAGTGTCAGGAAACAGTGCTTGGAAAGTTAAGAGAAAAAAGAAAATTCTTCCACAGCCAAAAGGCAAAGATGTTATCGTACGTCAATAATGCACACTGGGAGGTTTTCTCAGAAGTAGTTATTGGGCTGGTGTAAATCAGAATGGCATAACCAGTGTGAGTATATTGATTTTGTTCAGTTCAGAAATCTACACCACAGGAGTGGCTAGATCTACAAATTTGAGGTTTTGGACTTACTCTCCTTAAAGTAAATGTCCAAATCAGTAGTAGATGAAACAGGAGGAGGACTGGGTCCTCTAATGGCTGCTTGTTTCTTTCTTTTTTATTTAAAAAATTATGTTCTAAGATATTTAATGTTTTCAACCTGATCTCACGTCTACATTTTTCAGGCTTTTCTTGAGAAGTTGCACATCTATTTCAGTGCCCAAAGTGTTTATTTCAATGATCTAATTCCTGTTTGCTTATAGCCAGACTAGATTAGCTCTAATATTTAAATACCACAGCATCAGTGAACAATAACTCTGGACTAGCTCATTATTAGAAGGTAATAACATTTTAATCTGTATTAAAATGCAGTGTTGTCTGATAGATCTCAATTTGGTTTCCCATTCTGGAGAGACCTCTAAGGATATATTGCAATTACAGGAGGTTCTCCCCCCACCCCCCCAGTCCCCCACACTTTAATAACCAGTATAATGCGCTTTGAAGTAATGTGGTCTCACACTGAAATCTACAGTCAAGCACCTAAACTAACAGAAAAGGTAAAACCATCGCAAGGGAGAATTTAGAAACGGAAGTGCATAATCAGACAAATGAGAAGAAAGTTTTGATAAGGATTGCAGAGGAGTAACAGGAGATATTGCTGGTGTGTTTCTTACTACATTGTTGTTTTCCTTCAGTAAAAGTTCTATCAGCTGGGGAGAGTTGCTCACTTCTTTGAAGCTGGCTCTTGTTTCTCTGAAATCAGATTCCCTATTCCCAGGGCTCCACTCCGCGATGCCAGCACAAACATACATCAGCAGCTGCATAGCACTTTAAAGACTAAGCAAGAAGCTATCAAGCAATTACTTATTCCATTTTAGATCCATGTTCATTATTTTCATGGAGCAAGTTTGAAGTTGGGGGAATATAAATCTGAGAAAGCAAATACACATTTTGCAACCTGAGCAACTCACCTAAGAAGTAAATTCACCTCCCTTTAATTAAAGAGGCAAGCCCTGTAGATAAAAAAGAAAAATTTCTTACCTATGGATAAAGCCATAAAGAATACTTGTGTCTTTACTCTGATTAAAGCAGTGAGTTTTGATACGATGAAGCACTGCCAGCCTTATTCCTGCAGCCTAGTTGGGGTCAGGTGCAATTCTATCTGCTTCTATGCTTGTATAGCACTGCGTGTGGGCTGGTTTCATTCATGATGTAGTCCCTAAAAAGTTAGTAGAGCTGTGCTGAGGGTGTATTAGTCCTGTAGGAAAAGGTGAACAAAGAAACTAAACTGGAAATTATTACTCCCCAAATTAACTTTTTTTTTTCCTGGCGATCCCAGATTTGTGTTGATTTCGAGTGTGTGTGTGAAATTCACGTTATTGTAAACAACTGGCTTTTCATATAAACAAGAGTACATTTGTCCTTTGCCTTTGAAGCATGTAGTGAATCCACTGATTAAACAAGCTTCACACTAAATAAGCAGTAGTGGAGCCACTGAAGCACCTTCACCTACAAGAAGTCTGTATAATTGAGGGAATGCTGGTGGTGCCCCACACGTGAAATCAACAAAGCAAAATAGCATCTCAATGAAAAGACAGCAAAATGTCAGACAGTCTCACTCAGACTTAAGAGAAGAGATGGTCTTTCTCATTTGCCCTCGAGTTAATTTTTTCCTGCATGGCATTTATTTTTTCAAAGGAAGTACTACACTAAGTAATTAGAGGAAAGAGCAAGAAAACATAAAAACTTTAGGTCGTAACATACCTAATATAAAAGTTTTAGGTCTTAACTTTCAAACATTTCACAGTTTTCTGTCTCTTTAGCTACATGAAACATGCTTCCCTGCATTTTCCTAGGGAAGAAAAAAAAATCAATTTTTTTTGTCTGACAGGAATGAGGGAGAATTTTTTGTACATGCAGTTAGATATGTCAGGTCACAATGAATGCTGAGTTCAGGTATTCTGACAGAACTGCACTGTCAACCTCATATGCTTCTTGCTGAATGTCCTCTGAAGCAAAGATACGGGACTGCAGAGGAGGGATTTTTTGACTCTGCTTTCAGTCTTTCATCCCCAAAACAGTGACACATCTGCAGCAAGTCCTGCTTCCAGGTGGATGCCAGAGTTGAATCTCCCCCACTTACATTGCAGTGATGCACGAGAAAGATCACTCAAACTCTTTGGTTGATTTATTACCTGGTGCTTTATCAGTCCTCCCTTATTAACATATTCGTAAGTGCATGTAACTGATTAAGTGTTTTCAGGATTAGAATTTCATAAAGTCATGCTATAGACCAGGCATATCCTCATCCACCAGAGCAATTTGGTAATATTGCTTCAGAAGGAAGAGGTGTGAACAGATCTGGAAGCAACCCCAGGAGCCAAGCTTGCAGTCACCTCTCCCTTTGCTTTTCCACCCTTGTCCCGGGGCCATTTCTCTGAAAGCACACCTTTACTAGTGGGAACAAAAAAGGAGAGGGCAGGATGGTTTGGGAATACTGCCTGGCTTTGCATAATCTGGTTGTTCAGTCATTCACCCAAGATGTCAGAGGATTGGTCCTAATCCCCAAGTTATAAACCAGTATCAGCATGGGAGACAGCCGTGTGCAATTCTGGAACATGGGGTTGGATGTCAGCTTCGGGGAGACGTGTACAGATCTGCGTTCCAGCAGAGCAGAGACAGGCATCAACTCAGGGCTGAGGATTTCCCCAGACACTGTAAAATTAGGTTACTTTATATGTTTTTATCCCTGTAGACTTTTTCAAAAATCTGTCTTTGCTTCTATAACATTTTCAAGTAAAGAAAGATATTGTGGAAGGATTCCATATGTGAGCAATTTGTAGCAGATAGCTTTTTTAATGAAAGACGTATTTTGTTTTATTTTTTTTCTGTCTAGAAAAATGCAGCTGCTTTTTCATCCTTGATTCAGGGAGTGGAAAATATGATTTACCTCTATGCAGTGGCATCAGCTTTATTTTTTGTGTGCAAACAAAAAAGGATATTTTAGGATAAGCACCTCTCAAACAAAAACTTGAAACTGGTTCTGCTTCCAAAGTACACCTAAAAATGTCAAGAGGATAAAGCAGTGTTGTCATTAGTCCACTCTCCCATAATGTTCAATGATTATGGTGTGAATTTACATGCCAGAATTAACCTCTCTCAGAAGGATGGAAAGAGGATCTGTGCTCCATGTTGACCTTCATTCTCTCCACTCTTTCATGAAGCAAAACACAGTCAGAAGTTAGATCATCCCTCGTCTTGTCCTCCACAAATTACTTTACATTTCTAAGCCCTCTGCACCCAAAAGCTTTGAAAAAAATAAGCAATTCAAAATGAAACTGAGAAAAGGCACCTCCAATACATTGCAAGCGCTCTGCCTTGCAGAGAAATATCTTTCAGAGGAAGAGGAACTGGTTGAGTACCTAACAAGAAATCAAGGTACCTTCTCCGCTATACTTGTCGTTGTTTTGGCCTTCTATATGTGGGAAGAGAAATAAAGACTTCTACATGAGAGGAAAAAAAATTAGCAATTAAAGGTGAGTTGAGTGCCATGTGTTTTTTGTAGCAAGATTTTTCTTTGAGAAGTATGAAAACAGTCCCTGTCAACTCAAAATAAGTTTTGTAACATTTTAGGGTAGTACCTACGGATCTCCCAAAATACATGAAAAAGTTTCAAAAGGTTGTATTATCATTTCATGTCTGACAGCAGCTGAGAGAGACAGCACAAGGCCCTAGGCTGTAGAGAACAGTTTGATCCTGTATTCCTGAAAACCCTTATAAATTCTGCCAAAAGACTAGGCCAGTTGTACTGAGAATGCTGGATTAGGCTAAGAAGAGATACTTAACTTGCTGGGGTGCTTTCTAGCTTCTTTTAAGTTCTTGGCTTGTGGTTAGAGGTTAATGGATGTATTTAATTGGTGATCAAACTGTGTTGCGCTGTAGGCACATCATGTGTTTTTTGGGGATAAAACCTGACTTTAAGCATTTCTACGCATCTTGCTTATGCAAGACAATGATGGCAAATTAAGGAACAATTCTGGCCGTGTTAGTGCCAAATATAAAATCTGCTTTGAATTCAGCTTTCCAAGTAAAATTTGCAAATCTCTTCGTTTGGATACAGTATCCTTTGTCTCAAGCAGAGAAGGTCATGTATGCCTCAAATCAATAGGTTCACATAAAGCATATAAAGAGGTAAGTGCTCAACCATTATTGCTAAAGCTGTGGTTTCCTTATAAGAAAGGTTAGCCCTGACTGGAAAGTCTATTGCGTGACAAGATCACAAAGACTAATCAATCACTTCAGCAGCCAGCACCATATAGGGAATTTGGAGTACAAATTCCTCATTTACTGACCTGCACTGTGGATCACCCAGTGTTCTGCAGTCACTCTACATACAGCATTTGTTGACATCAACAAGACTGACAGAAAAATATGTGTCAAGGTGACCCTAACTTCTGCTTTTATTAAATGAGTTTATAATTTGTCACTTGGGGNGAGGGAAGCAAATATATATAATTAACCTCTTTTGAAAGAACTGCACCTCAATCAAGTGCAATTATTTTTTTAGATGAAACCATCCTGACCTCTCCTTGTACTAACAAATATTAGCTCAAATCTGGTATCAGTAAAAAAATGTTTAGTGTATTGACCTGAAATAAATTATGGCAGGACTTGTTTGTATGGTGCATTCAGGAGAGTGCTCTGTGTCCTGCTTTGGAATTACTTGCAAGTAAAAGCCATACATTTACAAATGACTGAAATCCTAAGGTCCATATCTTTGTAAGACTAGATTTTCTATGAGTTTCCACTAATACATCACTGAATCCTTAGCAATTCACAAATACCCAGATATATTTTTTTCACTTTAGCTATTTTTTTTTTTTTAATAACAAAAAGGACAACAGTATAACTTCAAGAAGATACATAACCTTAAGCTATGTGACATGTCAAAACATATTTAAATATATGCCAAAATTGGAGTGATCTTGTTCTATTCTTATCCAGGCATCATTTTGCTCAATCAGGACTTTAATGTTCCTTTCCTATCCTGGGTGTAAGACCATGCAATTCACACTGGTTTCCAAGTATGACAGATTCCATCCCAATCTGATACTGCAGTGACTGTTCATTTCCCACTGGTGATCACCCCCTCATCTTATGGTTTGCAAAGAAAAACACAGAGAAGCATCAGAAGACTCTCTATAATAACAATGTACACTTCACATGCAGCCATATTCCAGCACTAAAACTAAAACATTGTGGTCTGCTTTTTTACTTTGCCGTTTTGTTTGATGTGAATCCGAAAAAATATTTGGAGATCAGTTTTATTTCTTGAGCTTGTTTTCTTCATTTTTTTTCAGTATATTTTGAGCCAAGATCATTTGTATGGATCACCCTGTGCAAATTTGCAGGTACACAGAGTAAAAAAGTAGCTATTTCTAAAGAACAGATTGGCAAAAATTTGAAAATTCAGTTCTTTGAAAACCCTGTGTACTTTCTTCATTATGTATAATTTGGACTGCACTAATGCATTTGCTTGTGCACATACCTCGTATATCAGTTGCAAGGACATTTTCACTTGTCGTGACTGTTTTCTGCTGTACATCTCTATCTGTTGCTTTTTCACTATTCTTTAAAAAGTTTTGGATCTAACCCTGCTTGCAATGCATGAGTTTAATCAAAATCTGCAGATATTTTCCATTGACTATGTAGAATGGGATATATGTTTCATCAATGAATGTACACTGACTCTCTTGATTATACACAGGTACACTCCAAATATACAGGCAGCAAAAAGATCTTTTCTCAGGAAGCAAGAACAAAACACCTAGACATATGAGCATGTACTCTGCATGTCAGTGAGAAAGACGACTTCGACACACGGGCTATCCCAGATCTTGTAGCTGTCACTTGCTCAGCACAAGCAGAGATAAGGAGGAAGCTGTAATATAAACAAAGAGAAGAGACTCGCCTTGTGCTTCGGTTTAATTTGCCAGAGCATTTTCTCTCCAGACCGCACACCGTCCATGGTGCTGGGTCCGAGGAGTGATGCTGTACTGGGGCTGCAGTGATGGATAGACAGGGAGGCTGGCCTCCCTTCCACTCACACACCACCCAGACTGCGTCCTCTGATGGCATTTGTTTCTCTGAGACTTCACTTATCCATGTGCCTTGGTGCCCTTTCCCAATGCTGAGCTTTCAGAAGCCACAGGGTGATGCTTCTCCATCATCGCAGAAAAGTGCAATTACAGTACTTAGGGAAAAAAGAAAAGTGGAAAAAAGGATGAAAAGAAATAACCCCCGCCCCCTTAATTATTAATACATATCAAAATTGTCCTCTTCTGTTCTGGAAACTGCAGTAGAATGTCTCATGATCTAGAGTTTTCTTCCCAGTGTTATTCTCAGTAAATCTTGCCTGCTGGTTGCACGCATACACATTTAGGTATCTCAGATCTGTCTTTATATACACTTTCTCCTCATGAAAATCATTCTGACTACATAACAGGCATGTGGGAACTTGCATAAATTATGCTGATTATATATGATTCAAACTATAAAACACAAAATTACATTGCATTTTTGATAAGCATATACACATACCATGAGATGCGTGAAAGGTCAGACTGGAAGTTCCTCCTTCTCATATGTGAATACATGATTTTTTCACTAAACAGCCCTACTGGTTTAAATGAGCCTGGATAAGAGGCTGTACACGAGACAACTGCCTGGCCTTGCGTTCGCATTGCTACAGGGCTCCAGCTTTCCAGCTTGACCTGTGCACAGGCAAAAGCACACTTAGTGGGTGTCTTTTTGCACAGGAGTGCTTTTCCTGGATCAAGGCCATAATGGCTAAGTCAGCTACCTGATCAAGAACATGACAAAGCTCCAACACAACATTTAATCTGATATATCTGAGTTTATTTTATCTTCAGAGGTGTGCAGTCACAAGTTAAGAATTATATTCTTACAGCATTCCCACAGCATAAAGTAGATAAATTAACTTCCCACAAATGACAGAGAATGAACAGTTTTTAGTAAATTTGACGAGAAACACACCAGCAGAATGGCAATACTTACCATAAGAAAAAAAAAACAATAAACCCTAATCCTTTCAGAACACTTAACCCTCTCTTTGGATTCTCGTATGCTTGCTTTCTTTTAACTTAGTTGACTTACTTACACTGAAGTTTCCAAATCTGCTTCTTTATGCACTATCATCCAAATTCTGATTTAGGTGCTTGTATTCAGAAGAAGTGTGCTTCTGTGAATGCTGTTTAGTCCACACAAAGACAGATGCGTCCTCAAAGAACAGCTACACTTTGCTGGAAAACTGAGATTTCCAGCTTTAGACACTGGGATTTGGAAGTACTGGTGCTTAGAGGCTGGATCCAATTACTCTTGTGTTGCATGAGGACCTGCTTTAACAGTAGGGTAGGTGCTGAGCCAACACACTTTGAAGTCCATTGAAAGTCTCCCATTGACTTCCGAAGTAGGATGATTTGTGTTTGAAATACATAGCACAAAATTTTCTTCTCAGATGCCAGGACTGGCCTCCTTTGATGGTGTCATAAGCGTGGAAAGTTAATGTCAGCCAAAATGCCTAACAGACCCAGGCAGGTGCAATTTCTCACAGTGAAACGTAGGTACCTACACATTTTAAAGAGATGTATACAGCCAGTCTGTTTTTGCTGCTATCCATTTTAATACTTCTTGTGATGTGAAGCACAACTACTTTTAACAAGGTGCTTTTTGTTGATGCTTTGTACAATTTTTCACACACTGGACCCTGCCTGGCACATTCACCAATCTCTGCAGCACTTCTGCATGCTCTCTCTGTATAGATATTTTGGAGATTCTCCCTCCTTGAATACATGGCATACATGCAGAGGGATACACATGCAAGAAATTTGTTGCTTCAGTAGGACTACTACTTTTGTATGCCAGTCAGCGTGACGTTACACATAGAGAGACTGGGTCTTAACTGGGTCTAAATGTGTCCTGCCATATTGCACAAGAGAAAATCCTCAGTCATTTTATCTGACAGTTATTTTCTAGAGAGCAAAAAACAGGGTAAGCTTTTCTTGTATGTAGAAAAATGGTGGAAAAACTAGAAGAAAGATTTTGGATCTTCATAAACTCTTGGCTCACAAAGCAATGTTGATGTACTATATGTCTAGGACTGCTTGTCTGGATTGGAGCAGGACCAGCAGGTCCTGATCAGAGGTCCTCAGAGCTGAGTGCTTTCTGCATCTCCTTAGCTCATGGGAAGCCACACTGCTGCCCACAGAGATGCAAAGGTTGAATAAGCATCGTTTCAAGCACAGTGAGCCCAGTTCCATGCCTAAATTTGCAAGGATACCTATCAGGAGCTACAGAACATTTGGAAGGGCATCGCAGTAGCATTTCTTCTTATTGCACTTGCAAGGAGCTCTTCTGATCCTTCCAGCAATTAAAGATGTGCAAGGATAACTGAGACAGTTATAGGACTCCTTACCCGTTCACCACTTCAGCACATTTTCCACTTGGTAACAGTGTCAGTCGTGCATGTGTTTGGTGGTCTTCCCTGGCTGTGACCTCTGAGTGATATGAATACTCTTGTCAAAATCTGGATCATGCAGAGCCCAAATCAGATTTTCCTGTTGTAGCAGGAGGAAAGCTTCTTCAGAGATTCCTCCATGCCATATTCCAGCATACTATAGCTACCAGTTATGACTGACTGCTTTGTTATGGCTAAAAAAAATGTAAAATCTTTCTAGTAAGGCTTCTAGCATTCATTTAAAAAGGACACATCTGGGTAAAGGTGAAGATCACAAAGCTTAGCCCTAAATGTAAAAATATGAATGCAATGGTCAGAAAAATTTGAATATTTGTAGGAGGTTAAAATTGAAATTGGCACGTAAACATGCAGCCACGTTTATTTTCTGTATATCTGTACAACTATTTGTAATAGAGAAAAGACAGAGACGTTATTGATTTTAAGTCTTTTTCTTGGTGATGGAAGGGATGACTTTAATGCAAATAATTATTTGCAATATAATATTAATAATAATGACAGCCAAAATAATGCCACTGTGTATGAAAGTGTATGCTGAACAAATAAGGGTCAGAATCAGGAATACTTAAATTTGAATATTCAATTAACAATAATCGAAAAGATGTGGGGCATGGTATGTAAATGAAAGTGTCCTGGGGCCAAACGTTCTCAACAGAGAAGCCAACAAGATATTAAAAACACCCCACATGACTTTGTTTTTCAGCTCATGAGCAAATACATGTTGAAAATATGTTTATTTGTTGTAACAGCAAAAACAAACATATTCTATAATGTATGTATTAAGAGGATATATAACTCACACAGCATTCATGGCTAGCAAAATGTGACTACATAACAGTAAGTGCTGAGGAAGGAAGGGGAAAGAAGGGAGAGCAGTAAGAAGGACAGATGCTTTAGGAGAAAAAAACTTTCTAACCAGAGGCTTGTACATGGACCACATCATCCTGTGTCCCACATGCTGATTTCTTGAGCAGTCCTGTTGCCAAGATAAATTTTTTCTTGGACTCTAGAATTTATAGGATGTGCTTGGCTTGCACTGAGAACACAGCAGTTTCTTCTCCACACAAACAGCTCTATCTAGCGAGGCTTGGTATAAACAGAAAGACTGCCTCACTAATTATTTATACAAAGACCTAGATAGCTGCATTCTGGAAGATTCATAGGAACAATATGCCTTTTTTCAGGGAATCTTACTGGGTTTTTGACTTTCAGGGCTGTGAGATGTTGCAGAAAAACATCTAGACCTTCATCTGTAAGAGTCATTTACAGATTAACTACAATGATTCATGCAGATACGTATATACTCTCACTTTAGAGTGTTGATATTGCTTTTTTTTAGTAGTAAGGTATTTATCAAAAGCAGGACTTACCCAGATAAGGAGTTCTTCCTACCTGGCCTCTTAGCTTTTGAGTAAGCTGTGTGAGTAATCAGTACTCCTGAGCTACTAACACTAACCTCGCTATAAGTGTTTACATTAAGAGAAGATTCCTACATGTCCTGAAAATGTACTGCTTTCACATACTCCAGCAAACATGATTTTCATGAAATTAATATGATTACTTTTATGAGACAAGTGCAACTCATTCATAACTGTTTTCAGAATCAAAGCAACAGTTTTGCTAATTATGCCCTGTCCTCTTTCCACATTTCTCCCCACTTTCAGACTAAAGATTTAAATTACTGGAACAATCTTAGAAAGGGGAGTAGGAGGAAAATAATTTTCTGAATGTTTCACATACCACTGTCCTCATACTCTCATTTGTGCATGAAATACAGAAGAAACACAGCAAGCCCTTAGCAGCTTGCAGAAAAGCAACAGTGCAAGCAGGGAAGAGAAGAAAGAATAACACAGCATAAAAACAAGCTGCATTTTGGAGAGGTAGAACACTGGTGAACTGCAGTCACCTTGGACCTTAAACTGAACCTTGCAAGTAGTCTTACTCTATTTTAAGCGGGTCTTAAGGAACTGCGGGATTGAGTCTCAGTTTAGACTCCAGGATTAGCATTCCTCCTGTGCAAAGAACCATGGAATTTTAATGAATACAAGTAGTCAGAATTTCTACTGTCTCCCAGAGATTTGTTTATTTACTAATTTAGAGACATGTTTAACATCTTACTTCAGTGATGCATCTGTACCAGCACCATGCTGAGATAATGGTTAAAAATCCGATGCTGAGAAAAGAGTGGCATCTGTGAGTCATATATGCTCCTAAGCACATATAAATGCTCTTTGAAAATACTGTCCCTGACACAGACCGTGAGATACTAAAAGATTACAACAGTCACAAAGACATCACACCAAGGAGTCTAGTTCACTTTCTTTTGGAAGCTTTCTGCATTCAAAATAAAAGAGAAATTTGAGGTAATATTTTAATTTCTAGTGTAAACACACGAGTGTTTTCTTTAGGACAAAGATGCCTTTAGAAACTTGGTCTTAGCAGCTGATTTAGTGAAATAAAATCTTGTTGAAATAACACATCATACCCTTTACTCTAAGTCCACAAAGAGATATGGAACTTAATTCCACTGACAGAAACTAGCAGCCATTTCCCCAACTCTACATTTCAACTGCTGCCTTTCTTTACTTCAGGTTAGGAGAATTCTCTTGCTGCCCTGAAAGTCTTCCATTAGAACTGCAGAGACCCACTGCAACACAAGACAAGGAAGCTGAAGCTGTAACCACAATCAGCCAAAAACCTCCATCCAGCCTGTGAATCAAGGCACTTGTCCCTAGCATTTTGCTGGGTCCCAGACTTAGAGTACATGGTCTGTATGGTATCAAGATGGGCAACCAAGCAAGCTGTTGTTACCTTTAGGATGGATTTTTTTAACCTGTATTTTAAATGATTTGGAACAAGGCTTTACACTTCTTGTTGACTTTTGCTTTTGCAAAAAGTAAGTGGCTGCCTATGAGAAATCTGGCCACACAGTTCTGAACATCTGGCTGCATTCATTCAGAACAAAACAGTAACATGGTCATTTTTAGTCAATCTCAAGAAGAATTCTGGATATTGGTTTCTTCTTAAAATGAACAGAAATTACAACAAATATCAGGAAAGCCAACAAACTCAAACAAAAATAAAAAAACCCAACTCATCTCAACTCCCAGTTTTTGCAGAACGCTTTCCATGGTTTCTAAATTTAAGCCACACTATCAACAACCCTCTGTTTTAACATCTTTACTGACAAAAAAATATACTTCATTACTTCACTTACTTCCTAATGTCACAAGTAAATGATCATTTACTGAATTTTTATCTTAATATTTATATGTGTTTTTGTTAAGATTAAAGAGTTGCTTGAAAAAAAGAAAAGAAGATATTCTGGAGTCAAATAAAGCTTCGGCAAAAACCAGTCTGATAATACATTCTCTATGATAAATTCACTAGGGTGAACATTCAGAGTTGAAGTAGTGTTCCATGACATACAAAATTTATAATGAAAGTGAGATTGTGTTCTTAACATCCTATACGATAAACGTTTTCTTAAAGCAGATATCTAATTACCTCTTACGGCAATTACTCTACTTGCTTCCCCGGTGATTCCACTCTACTCGTAATGCATTGATCAAATTTTTCATGATTATTTCCCAAACAAGAAAATAATATATTTGAAAAATCAATAGCAAAGAGTTAGTCTTCTGCATGGTTCCTTTTACATTCAAGATAGTGACCTTATCAGCGTGGGCCCTGTTATTTTTAAAAGAGCTTTTTTAGTTAGCGAAGTCAGTAGCAGTAAGGCCATGGGACTGGTAGCAAAAAGTCAACTGCACATTTGAATACATAATTTTGTGGCTATAAACAGCTACGTCACATTTCAAGCAATAACAATAGGATGGTTTTCAGCACTGCTCTACCAAGCAGGCATGTTTTCTATTTTCTTCTTGTACATACAATTAAAAGCATTCCCACCAGAGAAATCTGCCCTGCATTCACTTCATAAACACAACATGAGGAGAGATGGCTCTCAAAAGTCAAAATCCTGCCTTTATTTGGACCACATCATGAAAGAAAATACACTATTATTTTTAGGGCTTCTATCAAAAGTTTGAATTTGCTGACTAATTGTCAATACTTACCACTGTATTCAATTCCTAAAGAAATCTCCTTTCAACAGAGAAGCCTTTTTTATTCTTTGTAGAAAGGTGGGTTTGCATTTTATCAGACAGGAGATAAGGAACTGAGCACATTAGGTAAAAGGCAGGTTATAGTCTTGCTCTAGGGGATATCCACCAGTGCCTGTGTTCTTGTTGAGTAATAATGAGATACCATAACCAAACAGTAGAAGATGCATGTCAGATGGTTCTCCAATAACATTAGAAAAAAAGCAGCTGATGTATGGGATATTGAAGGCAGATTAAGTTGTTAATGTATATTAGTATATTCTTAATTTCCTTTTAATTGAAAAAGACATATTGACTTTAATTAGAACCATTTCACAGGAACTGTCAATTAGCACATGTCAAACTAGTTAATTCAGAACAGAATTCTTTTAATTAGGGTCTGCTTTCCTTTAACTGTGGGGCCAATGAAATCAGCCTTTCCTTATCAAGATTTTAAATGTCTCTAAGACATACAATACAAATGTAGTCTCTTATCTATTATTAGAAGCCCATATGGATAACATTAAAACGATGATGCTGGCATTGTTCATGCAGCACAAATCAGAGTTTCCTTTATGACTCTTTGGGAAAAAAAAAGATGGCTTTGAAGAAAGACGATTTTAAATACACAGATTTATCCTACTTTAAAGAGACTACAAAATTTATGACATGCATGTTCACATTTAAAGTATTATTTAATACGTCTGCTCAAATAAATGGGCCTATTCAAACGTTTTGTGTGTTCTATCAGCCAAAGACACATAAAACATTTTCAAAGCATGCAGTAACGTTCTTCCCTTAAATGAACTGTAATCAAAAGGAGAAAACAGACTGAACAATTTTTTTTTTTTTTTTTTTCTGAGGGGGGACAATATAAAACCGGCATTGTTAACTTTCATTGCGTGTGAAGATTTAACACTGATTGCTAATCCAGTGGCTGTGAACACTAGTGAGTTAATGTCATCCCGGTTCTCAAATGGCATATAATCCTGGTCTTGCCTTTCATATGCATTTTCTGAATACATCTGAGTTTTCTGATGAGTTTCAATTCATGGCCAACATACGTGTGCATAACCCCTCCCTGTGGTTTCTGGGTGGTGCCAAATGTGGCACTGGCACCTGTAATGCTAGTAATGCGACTAACAACAGCTGGGAGAAATATAGCCAAAATATGAAGGGAATGATTGCAAAATCTAGTCTTAGTTTTATCATATGGGATTTAGCCACTGTTTAACTGACCTATATCAACAGAGGATTACAGAGATTAGTGAAAGGAATACTTAATAACTCAACTGTGGATTCCAAAGAGGATTATCTGGTAAGATATTTTATGTATCCTGATGCTTTGTTGAACATATTAGGGACCTGATTATAGGCCCAAGTAACTTAAAACAATAAAAGAAGCATAATTTCCCTAAATGGAGTACAACTGGGATGCATTAAAATTTACTGTCCTAGAATTTTACTTTGTCTAGAATCCTAACCACAACATTTTTTTCCTCCCTCAGGAACTCTTTGGTTTGTGTTTGTCAGCACAGTTGTTGGGGTGCTGTGCGCTAGAATGTGTTAAGGTTTCCACAAACTCTTGAAAAGTGGGTGAACTTGAACATGATGAATGGCTAAACTGAAAAAATAGTGTCTGGGAGTTTTTCATTTCAAGCAGGAGGTTCTGTACCTATGTCACTTCGCTGCCTATCATCCCATGTGAAGTGTTTCTTGAATATAAACTAACAGATGTAGTGCTACTTTTAAATGTGATTGTAAACAGGTAACATAAAACTCCTCATTTATTCATTAATCCTATTGTGGCCCATATTAAATCTCTGCTTATCAGTTTAAATACTTACCATATTTTAGAGTTCTTTAAGCAGATCTAAGTCACTTTGGCACTGAACTACATAATTCAACTTCTTTTCTAACGCAGCAGAAACAATGCATTGGATTTTGATTATATTACTCATTTGGCAATATATTGTTTGTTTCAGAATGGCAGTTAATAAGAGCCTTCTTTTAACATCATCCCAACATCGACTGTGCATAGGAAAGATGGGTACATTCACCACATGGGTTAGATAACATGAGGGGAACGCCTTTGTACTCCTGTTTTCTTTATTATGCTGAAATGCATTTAACTATAGGAAATTCTCTGTTAGATAAACAGGAATTTTTCAGTCCTTGCAGTATCCTGGTCTGATCAGTAACAATTTGCCTAATTCATATCTTATAGCTGGGAGAACTGAGGAACAGCTGCACAGAGGGACACCAGCTCACTACAGCCCCACGCCCACTCAGTTGCTGGCACTGGAGGCAGAACTTGCCAGCTGCCTGCAGACACACCAACAGCAGCTCAATGCCCACTTCAGACCCTGTCCTTATAGCAAAGGAAGGCTTATTTTTCCTAACTGAAACTAAGGCAAAGCATTTCTTTGCATGGCAGCAGCACTTATATTTACATGCTTACAGGTCTCATGATTAAGTAGTAAGCTTTGACTTCAACTAAATCTGGCGGTTTCTGATAACAAAAAGTCATTACAGAACTTAAAAAGCACTTGAACTGCAGCAAGATCTTTATAATTATCTATATAATATCTTTCAGCCTCTTCTGGCTCCTTGATCTTCTGCAGCAGGCCCAACTTACGTGTCAACTTTGGTCTGTGAGAAGCTGAACCTTAATGTGTGTTATTTTAAAAAATGTATGAAAATGCTGCAATCTACAATGGATTTCACCCAGTCTGACATTCCTTTTGGGATAAGTACTTCATAAAAATTGCTCATGTGAATCATGTACTGTTCATGTATTGTTCATGAATCAAACCAAGAGCCATTTAAAAATGACTAGCATTAGGGAAACGTAATAGCTTTTTAACAGATTATTTAAATGACTGTATCTCTGATTTCCAGTCATTTTATCCAAACAGCTACGGCAGAACTATCCCTGAAAAGGGAGTAACTTTCTGATTAAACTCTTTTGTCGCTGGATTTAAGAAATATTTTAGAAGAGAGAATTTCTCAATTATATATTCATCTTTCAGAGCCTGGGCATGGAGGGTGTACAATTTGATCAAACCCAGCTGAAAGCACGAATGGTTTGGAGGATTCATTCCATTTTTACAATCACAGCTGAGACAGCACTTGAAATGTGTTCAACACTGTGCAGTCCTCTTGTGCAGGCTGACTGGTGTGGGAGTCATTTCCTCACTAGTTTCTTGTAGTGGCAGCTTGGCTGGGATGCCTGACACTCAGCCTGACAATTTGGTAGTGCAATGAGACAGTGTTCATGTGGAGTGGTTATGTTTTCCTGTAGCTGGATTATTGTCCCATCTATCCCCCTGGTTTCTGGGTCGTATGTATCCCAATGTAATTGGAAACAGCAGATATGTTCAAATATTCACCTTATCTCCTTCACCTGCTTCCGCCAGTGGCTCAGCCTGCACAGCCTCACTCCTTTTCATGAGGGGTTTCTATCTGTGAATGTGCATGTGTGTGTGTGTGTTTGTAAGCAGTGGTGGAACCCCCTACAATCCTGAGTTGGAAGGGACCCACAAGGATCATGGAGTCCAACATCTGGCTCCATGCAGCACCACCCAAACCCAAACCCTTTGTCTGAAAGCAATGTCCAGATGCTCCTGGAACTCCAGCCGTGCCCACTGCCCTGTGCAGTCCATTCCATGCCCACCGCCCTCTGGTGGAGATCCTTTCCCTAACCCCCAGCTGCCCCTCTCCTGACACAGCTCCATGCCGTTCCCTCGGGCCCTGTCTCTGTCACATGGAGCAGAGCTTAGCGCTGCCCTCCACTCCCTATGAGGAGCTGCAGCTGCCACGAGGCCTCCCCTCAGTTCCTCTGCTCTGCACTGAGCACACCCAGGACCTCAGCAGCTCTTCACACAGCTTGCCATGTACAGCTTTCTCCATCTTTGTAGCCCTCCTTTGGATGCTTTTTAATAGTTTTATTTCCTTTTTATATGATGGTCCCCAAAACTGCTCATGCAGAGCTGCAGGCATGTTCCTTTGGGTCACAGCACCTCATGCTAAGCCAGCCTTAACTACTCCTTTATTAAGCAGTTCTCTGAGCATAACTAAAGCATGTGTGTTGTTAACATACATAATAAGTTATATTTAAAAAGGTTTCAAACCAGCACATTGTATTTTGCAGCAAAGTCATAAAAATACGCTAACATGAAAACATCTAATGAGGGAAATGTTGCGTGCAGATGTCTGTTTGCCTATTATTCCATAAAATAACAATATATTTTTATTTATATGAGTAACGTTAGGCACAAACATGTTACCAAAAAAGCATTCATTTAGGAAACATATAAACACAATATGAGTCTAATATAAGAAACTGTTGTAAAACACATTTTTTTTAGTGTTTATACAATGAAGAGAAATTAAAAGAAATTGTTTCAAATACATTTTTTTTTTCCTCCCTCATGATGAGAAAGAAATATATGCTCTCAGCTGGCATATTATTTCAGATGTGGTAGCAAAGTGAAATTTGTGCCTCACGTCATGTATCCTTTACATGATGCAAAGGAACATAATTTTATTTTTGTTTTATTTGAAGACTGTCTGGGCACATTGGCCACCAATTTCATTTTTATTGCAGTGCATGGATAGCAAAGTCACATATCCTTACGTTAATGCAAAGGGCATGGGAAGGGAAAGGGAAAGTATAATTTTTGTTGTTGCTGTTGTCATTTGAAATTTCCATAGTGTCTATGCACATTGGGTACCATTTCATTTTTATTGCTCTGCACTGATAGCAATGTCGCATATCATTAAGTTAACACCAAGTTAGAAAAAAAAGAAAAACTGATTTTTTTCCCTTCTATTGCCATTGTTTGACATTTTTTATACTGTTCAAATATAATTTCTGTGGGTTGGTGTGAGTACTGAAAAATCTAATATTCACTGTAAAAAGCTATATTAATTTATGCTTTTTGTATCGCTCCATATGACAGCGGGTAGAAAATGCAGTGCTACTCACATTTCTTATTGATGAGATAAAGGTTTGCTCAATGTCCAGATGTAGCTAATATGGAAACAACCACCTTTCAGGAGAAGTCAAATAATCCCACTGTTTAATATCTCCAAATCAGTACATTTTATTAAAGAACTTTTCTCATATATCCTAAAATACCTCCCATGTCCACCTCACTGTCTTTTAACTCCTGAGCAGAGACTGATCCGCACTTTGGGATGCAGAGGGTTGATCTGTAGTTGTGGTGCATCCACTCCTTATCACTGACATGTGTAAATAATGGCCATTGGGATGGACATAGTGCTCATCTAAATGGGGAGCACCAGGCAGCTGTGTGGCTGCTCTGTTTTACGTGACAGGTCATTGTACAGGTCAGCACTAATAGTAGGCAGGATTACAGCCCTTGGGCTCCTCTGGGAAATTTGTGCCTCAGTATGGTGAATCTACTGCCAACAATTGTCTCAGTTTTGGAGGGCAAAAGAGGCCAACTTGTTTTATTTTATTTAGTTTGTTATTAGCCATTGCCATATCATGCACAACACTTTTTCTTTATCCTTGACCTTTGGAGCAGCTCTGTTGTGGTACTGTAATTCAGCGTCCGTTTTTAAGGAGCCACCCTGGGAAAGATAGATAAGGGGCTGCCAAAAGGTGATGGCATGCAGGACCAATATGGTCTACATGGTTTCAAATAGACCCCATGTGTTGCAGCTGGGGCTCTGCTCTCTTGGTAGAATACCCAAGCCAAGTTTCTGTACTTCATACTTGAATTAATGGCTCTGGGGGCACCTCAGACTCTTTGACTTTGCTCTTGTAGAGCTCATGGTTGAGGTGACTCCGTGGAGGACAGTCTCAGTATTCAGCTGATCCATAACATCCCATTCTTTTCTATCCCGTGATATTTTAACTGTAAACTCTTTCAAGGCATGTGGATTGGACCCCACAAAAGCAGACATAATTCCAAAACTGTTCATGGCCTCTGGAGACCTTGTTACTTGAGGAGGGATACAACAGCTTCCAGACAGTTGTTCTCTTGATGAGGAGTACAACAAGGAAGGACCTAGAGTGGAATTTGTGTGCTGTGTAAACCAAGATGAATCTGTGAGGACAAGAGAACCTTGGCCAATGTATTTAATGAGAGCTGTATGGTGTTAAACAACCACAGATGTATGTAATAGATTTTGTTGTGTCACAATAGGCTACATCCCAATAAGCCACCTGAACACACAAATATGTGACAGCTAGTATGGTTTACATTTTTAATGCATTTCCTTGCATGTGGCTTGGAATAGCTTCCTCTTCACCCATTGCCATAGGCTACTGCTGTGTGCTTGCAGCAGCACTCCATCTTCAAGAGATCACATATCATGAAAGAAAATAATGAAAGAGAGACTGGCCAGGGGAATCCCATGAGACCATCCATTTTCACTGAGCCTGAGATGTCAACACCTGCACTGGTGTTGCTGTTCCCTGGATGGTGTCCATGAAATAAAGACCATTCTGCAGCCAATGCAGTGGCAGTGGGAGTTGCTTGCTCTGGAAATGTCAGTCACAGTGTTGGACACAACCTTCAACAGTACTAGTGTCCTTTTCCTCCCATGCTTCGAATGAAATAGAGCAAGTGTGAAATATTTTGTAGCAGGTGTTGGAGAAAGCAGAATAATGTGGCAGTTTTGGAAGAAGTGCTGGAATGGGAATACACTACCGAGCTCTCCATCTGGAGAGGAAACCCAGAACCACCCTTCCCTCACAAGCTGCTGGAAAAACAGAAGAGTGTGTGTTTGGGGCTTTGTAGAAGTCAAGTTATAGCTTGTTTCTAAATGTCTTCATATGTTTTTATTTGTATTGCATACTTTCCTCTTGGCTGCAGTGGAGCTCTTTTATTTTACACCAATAAATTCTGAAACATTTTAAGATATAAAAGATTTGCATATCTCAGGGCCCTGTAAACTACATTTCCCCCCCTCACCCTGGATTTTTGTTAAGTTCACTGGAACTAATTCTCTATCACTCTGCATCTTATGCAATCATTTATACTAGTGCCAAATGTGTGTAAAAAGCTGGTCAAAACTACGTGGCATGTCTTTAAGTGACTGAACTTGAATTCTGGGGTCACACACAAGAAATCTGTGTTCAAACCTTACATCTGCAGTGTGTAATGTGCCTGTCCAGATGGCAGGTATATTCCAGTTCTTAATAAGCTACTTAAGCTCCCGTCTATCTCCATAGCAAATGATGACAAGCCTTTCTGATAGTACTTCAGAAACAGGAGAGCTCATAGATAGTCATACACACATATAAATACATATATAAATATATATGATTTCCCAATTTTTTAGTAATAGAAATAATACATATTATTTCTATTATATGTATATAAACTCTTCTACATACATGCATATATATGAGGTATTAAAATTACAGTCTTTCAGGAGAAAAATTAATCTGAAGCAATGTTACAGAACACGAGCATAACTTTTTGTGAAAATCCTAAGAGCTGCTCCGCTCACTGCTGTGCCAATGGTGGGGAATGCCAGCAGTTTAACCATTTGTCTGGAAGAAAAGGTAATAAACCATTTCTCAGCAGTAGCAATCAATTTGCTTTAGTTGGACTCGGGTCCTGGCAGTTTTTGATGGACACCAAGCAGAGTGGGACGGCCTGGGTCTTGAGAACCAGCCAATGCTCCCCCACGGCTGGAGTGCAAGCATCATTTTCACATTTTAGAGTTCTGTGAGATGTCTGGGTGGGGCTGTAAGCAGTCTGAGGTTTGAGGGTGGGATAAGCTGTCCATGTTGACTTAGCCATTACTCGTTATAACTGTGTTGACATAAAAATTACCAAAGTTCAGATTTGGTTATTCTGAGCCGGTGTTGCAGTGGCTGTGTAATGGGAAGAACAATAGAGAACCAAACTTGTATACAATGTGTTTTAATCAAATTCTTCATATAGTTTGATTTCTAAAAGGTCTCTCGTTAGCCTATTGCCTGCATTTTTGTAGCAGTTTCACAAACACTGGCATGATACTGACTTGGAATGGAAAATATTAGCAGGAAAAATGGGTTTTCTAAGTAAGTTGAATACACTGCCAAAATCTGTTTGCAATCCACCTGCAGTCCAATGATTTATTTGTTAGAGTAACCAAAGCTTAACCAGATAAGGTCTTTACTTGCTTCTCACATGCTAAACAAGTGAACAGAACAAACAGTCAAACCCATATCAGTACATAATAATCTATGATTTTCTGTGGTAAAATTCCTCCATGTAAAGACCTGGGATAACTGAAATGGATAGTGACATATGACGTCCTCAAGTAAATTTAGGGTTTATCTTACAAATCGTATCCTCGGAGCCTTCTGATGAGAAAGTTTTTTGGCTAAATCTCTCATCTGAGAAACTCTTCGGTGTAAGATCTTTGCTCTAGTGCATATCTCAGCTAATAACTTACTGCATAAACTTCAGGTAAATAATTCCATCCTCTCCCAATTCGATCATCCGTGGATCTGGTAGCTCATATACAGACAGCCTGTTGTCAAAACCTTTGCAAAATCAAAGAAAAGCAGAAGAGAAGAAGCAGACTTTTTGCTCCATTCTTTATAGATAAATTAGGTGCTGATAGCTCATAAATATTAGCATACTCTGACAAAGCCAATTTAGGATGAAGTGGTGTGCTAGATAGTGACTATCCTGATCTTAGCACCAGGAAATGACATCATTTTTTTTTCTGGATGCTGTATTTGCCGTAGTCAAATCCCTATTCTCTCCTTGCTCAGACAAAACTGTATTGAACATAATTTTTTTCATACGCAGTGACTTAATTTTCCCCCTTCAAGAACTCATGCTCTGATTAAAAAATACGTACTTATAATTTTTCAGCAAATTAAGTTTATTAAAACCAGTCTGATGATCTTTACTGTCAAGTTATATTTAATACTTATTATGAGATTAAACAACTAAAATATGTGTAGTTCAAGAAAATATCTCCAAACTTCAGTTATAAGAGAATGATATTAAAGCAAACATTCAGATTAATTGATGATGGGAACATTTGGTTTCTAACAGCAAAGACAAAATCTACTAGGGTTGGGCTGAATCTTGAAGTTATTATCTATCTTTTGCAATCACTGTCCTAAATGTTTATATATGTAAGTACCAACTAAAATGAATAAATAACTTCAAGATTTAATCTGGTGGTATTGAAGTTTTTCTGATTGTTTTCTGTGACTGAACAGCTTATGTAAATACTCTGAGCCGCTGCATTGTCTATAATTACTGTGCAATAGATGAAGTCGCAGGCTAGTTAAAAGCATGTGTCTTGATTACAAAATACAAAGAATAATTGTAACTTATTTCCTTTTAAAATTTTTTATGTAAGAACAAATGCAGTAAAATTTAATTAAAGCAACTGAATTTTCGTGCCAATTGTAAATATACTGATAAAATTCTTAATATATAATAATTAACAAATGATTTCTAAATAGATCATATTCTTCTACACTATAATATATCTAATAATAAAAAATTGCAATAATAAACCAAGAGCTACTAGTGTGTCCTACAGAATACTTGCTGATGGTTAGCAGAAAAAAAATATGGGGAAACAGGATAGTATTTATTTGCAAAAATCTTTTAAAGTGATAAGCACACTTGACTTGTCATGAAAGGTAACATAATATGATTTGATGCAGGTACAAATTTACTGGAATCGGACAGAAATCCAACAGAGAAGTCTCTGTTCATATCTCAGTAAAGACTATATTTCTAAACATCTAGTACAACATGTACAATGATGGGTTACGTTTATATTTTTTTTTTCATTGATGAACATCAGAAATATTAAAATAATGTTTGATAGTCTGCCGACGTGTTTGTTATTTTTCTGACATAGTGAAGGAGTGGAAAGAAAATCATTTGGGAAAAAAAATGATTCCTTCTATTTCTTGGATTGATGGTTTTATTCACCGATGTCGTGTTGTGCCTCCAGGTGACTTTCTGGGCTACCCAGCAGCCTGGACCACAGAAGCACTCAGAGGTGAATCAAGAAGAGCAACAGTCACTGATCTGAACGTCTTTCCATAAGTGGGTGTCAGACCATCTGTCATGGGGCACCACATCCAGTCATAGAGAACTCCTTGCAGCAGCAGAAGAGGATAAGAGAAACCTCTGGTTACCCAAATGATTTTTTCCTGTAAGTTGAAACACTGCTCATGGCATGTACTGACAGACTGTCCATCCCTACTTCTGTGGATAGAAGGGAAATTGGTTCCTTTGTGGGAAATATTCCGTAGTTTTCTTCTTGATTTCAGACAGAGGTGAGAATCATTCCCCACTTCATGATACGCTATACCATGTACAGCAAAATACAACCTCTGTGCAGCCCTTTCCCTTTGGGGTTTCCTTGGCCTTCCTGAATGTTTTCCTTGCTGTTGTGCTACCCGCAGTCTTCAGGTGAAAACTTCTTCCTCTTAATAATGTATGTTGCAACCTTTCCTAGTCTGATTTTGTGCCAGATGATTTTATGTTAAGAGCTAAATACCCATTGGTTTTGGTGAGCACTGAGTGGACTAAGATGAGTCTGAATTTTTTTTTAAACACTCAAGAAACAACTGCTGCCATAATCACAAGGGAATCCCTCTTCATAAATTCAATTTCTTCATAACCTTTTGACACAGACCATAAATAACCTTTATATATCTCTCTCACACACAGAAGGACACATACAGCATGTGACATAAACAATGTATATAAATATTTACAAAAATACAAAATAAATGTAAAGTGCCATAAAAAACACCCACTTATTAGCAAGTGGTTAACTGCTTGTTCCAATTGATACCTGGAATGCCTGCCAGCTCTGTTTGCTGTGCCACTGTATTGGCTGAGGTACAAAACCATAGCAAAGGAAGTACCAATCCATGAGCAATGAGGCTATTTCTGCAGAGATTACACCAGAGATGAAGGGAAGCTGAGGTTGCATTCTGGCTCCCATAAGGGCTAGCAAGATTTTCTGTTCTCTTGTCTGGAAAAGCAAAACAATAGAGAGAAAAAAAACAAAAACCATAGAAACTACTTTTAATTCTGAAAATTATTCTGTGATATTACTTACTATTTGGACTCACTTGATAATAATATTGAAAAAAAACCAAAAGCATGTGCCAGAATTGAAAGTGGTAAATCAGAAAATGTTATGGAGGGAATAATTATTCCTAATTCATCTTTATTCCTAAAAAGACATATTGCAATGGAGTTAAAAGCACAAAATGTGCTTGGCTTCCTAACTCTTTTCTATGTTCCTTCTTGTGCTTTAAAACCTATAGGAAGATGTTCTATCTGATGAACTAGATCCTTTATGTTTTCAGTAATATAATGATAAATGCTGATAATTTCTGGGTAAAAAATTAATGGAATATGCTATATGTAAGAAAGTACTGAAATTTAATACTTATTTTGATATTAGCACATCTTCTTGCAGAAGATACAACATAAAAAGGATTCAGTTCGCAGCCTATTTCATTCTTATTCAAAATTAAAAGAAGCATTTAAATTTAGACCTTTCAAGTATAATAATGATGATTTACACTTTTCAAAGAAAAAAAAATTGTTAAGACCAGGAGTCAGAGACCTATTTCTAATGGTGGAAAACGCCCTTTTCAACTTTTTTTTCACCTTTGTTGAGCAGGATTGTCAGGAGCTTGAATGTGCACAGTCAGAAAAGGAAATATTGGAGGCCACAGCATCTCTTTGCCTTTTGCATACCTTTGGTTTAGTTGATGGGGCTCACAGCCCTGGAAAGTGCAGGAGAACAACAGGCAGGGAGCAGGCAGACTCCTCATTCACAGACACATGGTAAGGAAACATCATGGATAAAGGGACGTTGGAAATTACACCTGGAGTGCAGCACTTCAGAAACCCAAGATGTTTCTGCTTTCCTGAGAGCAGTGTGCTTAGTCTTTCTTACCAACGTGGGCAGCGTAACAACTAGGATACATTGTCTCTGACAAATAATAACAAGCTGTCATTTTCAGTATTATATACTCAGAATATTTTGAATAGAGAGTAGCTCTTCACAAATATATTTTTCTAAAAGAATGACCATAACTGCTCATCCATGTTAATTAAACAGGACCCCATCTCCTTGTAACGCGGCTCTGGTAGGTGAAGATGCTCTCGTGAGTTTGGTGCTCCCACAGCAAGGCAGGCCAGAGGGCTGGGTAATGGAAACCTGGGGAGACCTAATCTGCACGTGATGCTGCAAGCCTGCAGAACTACTGAGGCTGAGAAGGAAAGCTCTTTAGGACTATTAATCAAAATGTGGTTTGGTTTAAGGGTGGCATTTTGCTAATGCCTATTTAATTGAGAAGTACGTCCTTCAGTAGCGATGAACCCTTTCACAGTACCGCTTAGTCCACATTATGTCGTGACAAGTAGAGGAAACGGTGACAGCACAAGCATTCAATTTCATAAATAATAAAATACAAGCTATATTAGTGTAAATAGTGGAATAGGAAACAAATTTACCATACACCTGAAGGTATTACATGGCTTTAAAATGCATTTAAATGTGATTATTTAATTTGGGCCACCTTTCCTCTAAACTCTCTTAAACCAAATGAGGGATGTTCATTTAGACTAACCTGGTCATTATTCCCATGTTTTCCCTGCAGCAGTTGGAAACAGTCCTGCTTCAGCTTTATTTATTTAAGTTTCAGTTTAGGAAAGTATAAAGCTAAGGAGAGACCTCAAGAACTCAGAGTAACTTCAGAGTTGAAACTCTGCCAGGTAACATAAATAGATTAGAGCATACACTTTGACAGGCCAGGAGCAGCTTGGAATGAAATATCAAAGAAGCCACGAGAAACAAAAATAGCCAGAGATCTCTAGAACAGATATCATATATTAAATTAATTACAAGAGCAAGAGGTATATGTGTAGACAGTACCAGGTACTAAAGAGAGGGGACAGCCAAACCGAGTACTGAGCTTCTCTCTCTTCCTTCCTTTCCTTCTTTCTCTACTTCTTTAATATCCATGTCTGAGGAGAGCTGCTTATTTTACCATATATTTCACTGGAACTTTATCTAGTTAATAGGGAGTTCACAAATTAATCTGGGATGCTGCAGCATAATTCAGCAGATTATGCTTTGAAATAAAATTTCTAGGCGTTACACTTTACTCTCCTTTTCAGATTTTCATCCCATTATCTCAGTTGACAATCTTACAGTGTTTGTCATTAAAGATTCAAAATTACCACCAGATAACACACCACAGTGTCTGAAATACTGAGCCCATTTTCTGTGATAAGATAAACACATTGGAATAAATACTTCAATAACAAACTCAATAATTTTCCCCCTATGATTACTGTTTAATGCCCTCAAATATTTGTAGATTTTTTTATCACGTTTTCACATGGTCAACACTTACCAACACTCAGAACTTAACCTTTTCCTATTGAATCAACTCCTCCAGTCTCTTAATGTATTTTTTGTTTCTATTTCAAGGTCAATTTTAAAAGGAAATAAAAATGTGGCCTTAGCAGGCTGATGTAAGGCACAAAAAAGACGGAACAATTTGAGGGATTCAGTTATAGTAAATTACCAGGAGTGAATGATTTCCCTCCAGAATTCTGAAGCTAGAAAATTAAGTACAGTATGTATAGATGGGAATAAACATTGTCTTTTTAAAGATAGAAACAAGAATAATAATATATAACATCCGCCCTGCTAAATCACTCTTCTTAGAGACTGAAAAGCATGAATATGGCACCTTCTTCAGGGTTTTGGATTTCTTTTGATAAAGGGTGTGAAATTTGTGATTCATTTCAGTGCTGAGAAAGCTAATGAATTCTTCTAAAGAAGGTACTTTTGCAGGACTCGGAGGACAGTGGCCCGAAAGGACCAAAACAATGAAGCTTCTGCAAACAGGAAGTGAATTAGGACATAACAGGTGAAAGTGAGCAGGGAAAAGAATGCCCTGGACGTTGAGAAATCACATGACAAAGGCAATGTAAGGAGAGTGTGTAAGGAAATACTTTTCTGTGTAGAAAGGAATTCTTACTGACTAAACTAATTATTTTATTCTTGGCAGTCCATTGATCCTGTCCACCAAGTAGGAAGGACAACTGAAATTCTACTGGGTTAGGATGGATAGCCTCCATTGTGTTACTGTGGACATGCCCACACTGCTGACCAGGAAGAAGGTAAGAGTTAGCCACTGGCAACAGTGCGGCAGAACTGAATTGGCCTATGGAAAGTTGTTGGGAGAACTGAGGTGGTCATCACCAGCTACAATCCCACAGAACACAGAACTCTTGTTCTCTGTACCAAGAGGGGCTATGTCTGCTGTGTCAGCTCCTGCACTTGGGCATGACTTTCTGGATATGTCCTATGGGACCAGACTCCCAAGATCTCAAGGTCAGTAGTGCCAGGGGAGATCTGTGTAGGATCTGCTTGTGGAGCAATTAGATAGCTTGCATTCAGGGAATCTCATGTTTAAAAGGATAGCAACAACTGAACTCAACAAGAAATTAATTGAGGGTGGTTTTTTTTTTTTCCTTCCTATTTTTTCTTTTTTTTTTTTGTCTGTAAACAGCACAGGCATTTGCATCATTCCATCATACAAAACCACATCCTCTTGGCTGTTTTACACACATCAGTTGGGGAAGGAAACTCTGGATGCAGATCTTACCTAATGTGCCAGACTACGAACCAAGAGGACCTTGGTCTGAGTCTCTTTGACATCAGGGGAAAGACTTGTTCTAACCTTGGATTCGTCCAAAGTCTCTAAAAGGAGTTATTTAAGTGAAGGTAGGCAAAACAGTAAAGGGCATCTGCTTTCCCATATGTGTGTGGATCCACAGACAAAAGAGGGAAGGGCACGTGGCTGGACAGAAATAAATTCCCCTGTCTGACTTGAAATCAAACTGTGGAATCCACTGCTGTTCCGTAAAATATTTGGAGTGAATTTTTAATAAGGGTTGGATTAGTTCATTGCTATTGCAGCTACTCTCAAATAAACGGATAAATATGTGACTATTTAAGAAGAATCCTCTTTTCCAGCTTCAAAACTATACAACTGAGAGCAAATTTTGGCTATCTAAAAGTAATCAAACCCAATGCTTGATGCTGTACAGCAACCTTTTTGCCTGAAGAGGTCAGGAAGGAAATATTTTCCCACACTAATGGGTAACCTCAGTTTCATTTTCCAGCAGCTGTTATGTTCTTGAAGTACTTGTTTGTTACCACTGGAGACACAATGTGCCTCTGTCCAGTTCTCTGTGCCAGAGGTTTACAAGTTAGGAGAAATGTTTCACGCTCAAGAGAAGAAGGAACAGTAGTCCCCTTCCATTCATAAGGTATAGTTTTGTCATATTGTAAGATGTCTGTTTGGTCTCCAGCTTTTGCCTCACTTACACTTTCATTCATTCAAGTATAATTGTTAAAGTAAGCCCTGTGTCTGGGCTGTACTTGTCAAAACCCAGGCAAACGCAGAAGCAAAGCATGGCATTGGTAATGGTGGCTCTCCTGTGTATGCTGGTGCAAAACTCCATGAATACACCTCTGCTTAATGAGAAAGCACAGGTGTTCTGACAAGCAAGAACAACAAATAATAATAATAAAAAAGTTGCTATCCTGTCAAATACTGTGTGCATATCAAGGATCTGGAATACAAAGCAAACTTAACAGCAATCTCATTTTGAGTAGAATTCACTTGAATGTAACACCTTCTCCCTCTAAGGTTTTCAATGTGGTATCTTAAAGAAGATCACACAAATTACTCATTCTGGGAACAAAGGCTCTTTTTTGAAAGCTGTCAGCTTGCTGACAGTTATGATGAGCATTTACTTCAGGCTTGTAAAACATATTAATCAAACTTGTTCCTATAGCTTCAGTCCAAGGAGGGTTACTGTTTCTTTTAGAGAAATGTTTTACATAAGCGAAGAGCTCTGAATACATATACACCTTGAATGCAAACCACTTTCTATGCCATTCATTTATTCATAGTGAATAAATACTAGTCTACACCAGGATTAAGGAGAATTGAAGCAGTGTATGGAAATCTGTTTATTACAAGACTATTTGCCAAAGACCTATGTACCATTCATTGAACCCTGAAAAACATTTGAAAATATGGGTTGCATTTGCAAACTTCAATGTATGACATGGAGAGCTGGCAAACTGCCTGGTTTCTACTTTAAGGATTGTCATTCTGGGAAAAATAAATTTCTCTAACTAGACAAAAGTCAATGTTTTCATGTTTTACTGCAATCAAACTGATATGGCTGACAATTTAATGTCTCAACACTTAAAATATCTGTGGATAATCAGTTATCTCAATCAATCATATCTACAAGATTTCTCTATTTTCAAAGCCTGTATACATATGACAGAGATATCTAACAGTTTATAGAAACCTTCCCATCCTTAATGCTTTATGATTTCTCTTCAACTATGCAGTTCTTTTTTTTTTATTTCTTTTTTTTTTTTCCTCCATATGCAAGACTTTATAATTGCTGGGGAAAAAAAAAAAATCCAACCCTGCACTGTAATCAGATTTTGAAACCTTTGTGTTAATGTCCTGTTTTATTTAATTTTATGTATATTTTATAGTCTGCTTGCCTGTCAGAAAGATGTGGAAATGTGCTGGCATTCCAGCTGAAGACATCATTATGAGTGAGAAAATGCTCAAGGCTTTTTCAAAGTGGGTGCTGAAACATACGTTTCTCTTCTTTGACTCCAGGGGATGCTAACAGCTGCCCCAGCAGATAGGTACCGCAAGGTCAAAGGCTAGCAGAGCTGTGCCCCTCCAGGATTTGACTGCCAGCAAAGTAGATGGGTAGTTTCTCAAAACTAATAATAAAAATAGCAACAATGATGAGAAGAAGAAGGAACTGACAACAAAAATGAGAAGAAACCTGCAGGAAGTGAATTCTGGGTAGCACAACGCTTGGCAGAGCTGATTTTAATATCTGACAGGTTGAGTTCACTAATCTTTGCTATTCATATTGACGTGAAACTTCATACAGTTTTAGAGATTTGTATCTATTAAGACATTCAGCAGTGTTCCTACAACATGGGAACAAGTTTGCTAGTGCCTACTGTTCTTCTTCTTCCCTGATAAAAATTGATATGAACTGTTTTAAATGCCTAACAGATAATTACTCTGAACACTCAATAAAGAAAGCTGCATCTTTAGGGCCTCCTTTGTCTTTAAAAAATAACAAAAAAAACCAAGCCCCAGACCCACCAACAAGACAAAACAACATTCTTCCCTCTGTCTTCCCCCCCCCTCTTTTGTTTCTTTGATTACTTGGAGCCTTGTAATCAAACTAAGCTTAGTTTCAGGACCCTTGGGGCAGTATCTCTTAGTTCTCTGTCAGACTGCGTTGCAAAACAATCAATCTTGCTCTTGCACTCACTTGGCGGAAGTGCCACGACACGAAGAGCGCCGTGCTTTGCTCTTGCTGTGAAGCTTCGATGACAAAAGTTTTTATCAGAAGCTGACTGTATTTAGGGTTATGAATATGCAATGACTCTCATTAGTATTGAAGCACAGGAGCATAGGCTGACATCCCCCGCCACTTTTAGCTGCTGCAGAATCGTCTAATGAATTGTATTGCTCTTTCACTTGCACAGGTGCTGCTGTTATGGCTCCCTGTTCCAAGGGGAGTTGCCCAGTTTGAGAATACTGTTGACTGCAGAAATTAATTGCCAGGAACTGCTCTTGATTTTGTTAAACAATGTTGAGACAGTGTTTAAATTGCCAAAACAGAAAACCATTAAGCTCTGCACAAGACAAAGCCATCATGAGTGAAGAAACATGCATGTCCATGTGCCAGGTGTGCCACGGGTTTGCGCGCAGTCTTGCAGTCACACCTGCACACATGAAGATGTCTGTGTGCCAGTGGAGGGTCTCAGAGACCTGGCTTCACATTGATTTATTTATTGCTCTTCCAGCTAGAACAAATGGGGGATAAGGCGGCGTTCTCCAAATGAGCAGGATTCCAATACATTGCTGTTTGATCAACCTGTTAATACTCTCTCCTTTTCCTCTGGGACCCTGCCAAACATTTTTCAGTTCACACATCTGTGATCTTTTTATGAATAAAGCACTGATAAGAATGTTGCCAACAAATGATTAAGATATCTGGCTTGATTTGTAGTATTCGAGGAGATGTGAAAGCTTTCAGAAACAAGTGGAAATGCCCCTTTTTCCCAATTGATTAAATTAAGTTTTTTTCCCCCTATTCATCTGAAATTTCTCCTGACATAAAAGGAGCTTTTGTGGCTCTCTGCAGATTGTGAAGGATGGAGTGAATTGAAACAGATAATATATTCCAAGAAGCGTAAGTAGCATTCTGAAAGGTGTGCTCATACTGCAAATAATGAAGTATATGAGGTTCTCCCAAGAAGATGTCAGCCCTGTGCAGTTCTTTACCCATTCAATCAGTAATGGAAACGGTCCCAATGCAAGCAGAAGGATCTGTTTAATTTTTACTGCGATTTTTGGCACTGCTGCTCTAAAGTGAGCTTGAGTTACCTCTTGACCCAACCCCAGGAGTGCCTGTTCTCGTCAGCTGGAGAAAAAGTAAACATAAAAAACATCTACATGTTGGGAGTATCAAATACAAGAGCAGTTTAAAATAAATGCAGTTCTGACAAAAGTGGCTCAAGTATCATACATCAAACACTTGTTACCTCTCTTGGCCTTAGTGATTGCACGTGACTAAGAAAGAGTGAGTGATAAAATCCGAAGAAAGATGAAACCAATCTGGGCCTTTTTAAAGATCATCAATCATTCTGCGCAGCCATGATATTATTAGTTCCAGTAAGCCTTGTTCTCCCATTTTATGGACATCATAAACCCCCCACCCCTCTACCAATGCTACCATGGGAAATCATTTTTATGGGCAGCATCTTAGCATGGGCCAATCAGATCTAATCACATAACAAGCTACTGAATTATTCAACGTTCTCCCTAATTCTGCATTCTTCCTACACTTTGCTGTCACTGCAGGGTTTTAAAAGTATGTGTTTTTACAATATTTATTAAGAAGATAACCGTACACAGGAATTTTGCTTTCTCGATGTCTTTCAATAATTGCTTGTTCCCTTAGATGATTGTACTATACACACTACTGTATAGAGAACATTTTCTCAGAAAGGAACAGCAATTCATAATGTGGCATTCGGCTCTAAACTCTTTCGGCTTTTAAAATACTGAGCGTAAAGACAATAGTGAAACAATTGTGTTCAAACATAAAATATTCAGATTTACAGAGCAAACTGTAACCAGCATGTCTCTTAGCTGTTGCTATGAATACAGGACTCACATTGTATATGAAAATATTTCAGTTTTAATTGCAAATCTGTGCAGAGATGATTTGGGGTCTGTAATTAGCGCATAAATTCCAGACTTTGTGACTGCTGTGAAAACACACATTATTTATGGAACGATTATCTAAACATAATTCAGTGTTTTTTTGCTTTCAACAACTACTGTAAAAGTCTGATTTAATAAAATGTGAAAAATTTCCCATCTCTTACACTTCTGTTTACGTTATGAAGTGTTTGTTCCTCTGCGCTGCCATTTCCCGCTCCAACTGCAGTGGTCTCTGCTTTCAGTGGTTCCATACTTCACTCACACCTCAGGGAGGTTTCTTCACAACCATAAAGTGCCAGGCACTTAATTTGTTTAAAATGAAAACTTGGATTATGCAAATCGGTCTGAACTGCATGAACAGAGTGAGTTTATGTGACCTCCATCCTCGTGCTTTTCACCCAGGCTTGAAAGGGAAATAGATAGGAGCCCTGTCTGAGCTGGTTTTAAGCTACCATATGCAGATTTGTGCTTACCCGGCCAGGGTTACAGGAAGGACAAAGTGGTTTCTTGTTCCCACCCACTTATTGTAAACTGCAGGCTCAGCCTCTTCTCATTCCCTTCACTGTAGGTGGCATCTGGCTCAAAGCTCCTTGTCTCTTCCACGGGAATTCTTTCCTACCTGCAGCCCCATGTGTTTTCAAGATTGGCTACTCCCACAACTTCTTTCACAGCAATAATTTTTGGGACCATCTTCCATAGTAGGGTTTAAAAACAGGTTTTTGGGTTGTACGGAACTGAGCTTTCCCCTTTCCAGTCTTAATTGTGTCTGTAGGCTGCTAGTGGGCACTGAGCTGCGTACCAGTGTGCACATCTACTTGAACACAACAGCAATGTGTTAAATAACAAAACACAGCTTACAGTAACAGCAAAAATCCCTCATATGGACTTATTTACAGCTGAAAAGGACATACCTGATGCTCTCCTCCCTTGTGGGTTGGCTCTGTACATGGTTTTGCTGTTGTTGAGGTACAACCCCCATCTTCTGTCCAAAACCTGATCATGAGGTACTCTGCAGACGCAGTTCTGTGCAGCAACAGCCTCAGCAGCCGCTGTGGTAGTGACAGTCCCAGACACTATGGGAATCATCTCATCTCCACCACAGCTTCCTTATGGCTGTGATCCCAGCCCTGTCTGTACCATTGATCCCCGTGGGATAGACAACACCTTGGTGCTGGGTACCGGAGTTCTGATTTAAGTGGTGGTATCAGTGTCACAGCGCACGTGCTGTGAGAATGGACTTGAGAAAAGTAATTGAGAGATTCAGCGTGAAGCCACTGAAAGCTGTAATTTGAAGTTCCAGTACTACTATTACCACTAGAGTTTAAAGCGACAGAGGCCCAATTACGAACAATTATTTTCTTAAATAATATTGAGAAATAATATTTTCCCTGGGAAATACTTGTTTCTGCCTACCCATTGCTGTCACCAGAACCTATCTGTGTTGCTTCTCGTGTCAGAGTTGCTGATCCTCACACTCTGACAGCACAAAACAGTTGGGAATTGAGGCTGGGAGACTTGCCGGATGCTGCTTCATGTGGAAGTCAGCAATGGGTCCAGCCTACCTTCCAGGGACAGTGTAAAAACAGTACCTTTTCAGTAAGGAAAAGAAGGATGGATGAGAGTGGAGGTCTTTTCTGATGGACTAATTGTGTTAGAAATTATTGGAATAGAACAGCTCAGTTGGAAGTGACCTTCAAAGATCACCTAGTCCAATGGGCCGATCTCTCCAGAGCTAACCAAAAGTTAGAGCATACAAACGAGGGTCTTGTCCATATGCTTCTTCAACACTGACAGGCATGGAGTATCAACCACCTTGCTAGGAAGATTGTTCCAGAATTTGACCATCCTTACTGTAAAAAAAATTTTCTTAACGTCCAGCAGGTGCAGCTTTACGCTCTTCTCATGCATCTTACCATCAGTTTCCAGGAGCAGAGCCCAACCCTTCCCTCTCTACTTCCTTTCCTCTTCTGCTGACTAGACAACCCAATTGCCCTCATCATCTCCTCACAGGACATGCCTTCCAGCCCTGTTATCAGATTGATTGCCCTCCTCCAGATGCTCTTCAGCATTTTTTTTTATATTGCGGAGCCCAGAAATGCACCCAGTATACAAGATAAGGCTGCACCAGTGCTTAATATAATGGGAGAACCACCTAGTTTGGTCAGTTCGCTATGCTACATTTAATGTACTCCAAAATGCATTTTACCACCTGACTGCCAGGAAATGCTACTGGCTCATGCTGAGCCTGCTAGCACCGACACCCCCCGGTCTTTTCTCACAGAGCTTCTCTCCAGCCATTTGTTTCCCAGGCTGTGCCTGTGTCTGGCGGCACTCCATCCCAAGTGAGTAACCTCGTATTTTCCTTTATTGAACTTTGTGCCACTGGTGACTGCCCAGTATCTTACTACCCTTTGAGCTTTGCCACTGAGCCAGTTCATCACTCGGTGTAGCATGAACTTGTTTATCTCATGGTTGGACAATTTATCCAGAGAGATGCTGTGAAGAACAGAAAGATTACATCCATCACCAAGCAGATGATCTTATCATACAAGGAGATCAAATTACTAAGGCAGCGCTTTCCTGTCATGTTGACTATGTCTGATAATAGATTTGTTTGCATATGTTTCAATACCCCCCAGGACAATCTTCTCCATAACTTTTCCTGGGACTGAGATTAAACTAATATTTTATTGGTTATAATTGTCTCCTTCATATCTTGCTTTAATTTTAAGAAAAAAAAAAAAGAGTTAGTTAATTTACATTACAAACCTTAACATGCAGTACAGCTTGTAGATTGTCTAATCAAATAATAAACAAAAATTCTTCTACACATTTATTTGACTAATGCTACACCAGTCACCAGTCTCATAATATTGGTGTATTTTTCTTAGTGTCTGGTGTGATAAGATGACAGGGGCACCTGAAATTTCATATGAAAGTGAAATGACTCCTTTCTGAGAATACAAAAATTTTAATACAGAATCTCTTTAAAAAGTTCTGCTTCCTTTTGTACAAGGAATTCCAAAAGTAAGAGCAGTGTTTGGCTCGCAGGTAGCAGGATTTTATGGAAGTAGAGCTGTCGCAGGAGTAACAGCCAAGCCATCTGGTGTACATAGCATAAACAATTCAGGTCAATCAGATTGATTTAATAATATTAATGTATTTGTCAATAAAAACACATTTTCATTCCACACATTGAACAATGAATCCTTTTTAATAAGGTGAGATCTGTGACACAGAAAATAAATTCCTAGGTGAAAAGGAAAACAGACTACTTTTTGAAAACCTAGAAGAGACAATTATTTCCCCTTACAAGAGGTATTATTTTCCTATCCACATATTTAAGATATTATTTTATCCTATTTAACATATTTTTCTATCCACCTGTCAAACAGCTGCCCACAAGACCAGGACTGTTCTTGCCCTCAATGATGCTGCTAAGCAGAAGAGTATGTTTTCCATACTTAGTTCATCATTACTGTGAATAGTTTTCATTTTTTACCCCCAATATTTTACAGAAATGTAATCGATGGGAAGAAAATATAGGAAAAATCCTTTAAAGTATGCTACAGACAGGTGGCTGAGAGAGGTGTGATGTAGAAGCAAGAGGATGTTCTCTTTAACGACACCTCTGGGCAGGCAGGAAATCACTGGAGGAGCAGAAGATGGGAATGCATCCACTAAGTCAATGAGTAAACACTCTGTTATAGACAGAAGGATCTGCGCGGCAAAACAAAGCTGCAGATCAGAGGGTGGAAAATGATTCTGGCATTGTAATGGACTTTTTCCCTAGCTTATCCACAGGGAAAAAAAATGACAACATCAATAAAACAGTTTTTAATTATGGACTGTAGACCATAATCCATGGTAGCTTTCTGAAATATTTTCGAACTCAGTAATGAGGGTTCATCTGCTACTTTAGATATTTGAAATGGGAAACCATGTAATAGCCAGAGATAAGTATTCCTCTGTGCTAAGCACTGTACAAACATGGGATCAAAAAACCTGTCAATATCCAAATGATTACCACACTGGTTGGTAGCTGGAGAAATTTTACAGTCCCGTTAAGACCATGTTGGCAGTGAGGCTGAACTCTTAAAGTAAAAATTCATAACCTCCCTCCGGTGGCATCTGCATGCTTACATCAAGCACTTATGTGGCTAAGTGTTTGACTTGGCTGGGGCTGGTCCAGTGCTGTCCTGCACCCCGCGTACAACAACTTCCAGTATCACCAGGGCAGCTCCTTTGGGCACTATCCTCACAGCTGGATGAGGACTGGGGCCAAGTGACTTCTGCAAGTCAACCAGGGCTTTCCTGCTAAGACCAGTAAAGGCTGGTCCCAGAGAAGGCTAATTAGTGTTGGCCTACTGTATACTAGTGAAATCATTCAAGCTGGGACACATGCTCTGTGCAGATGGACGTTGCTGTGATCTGCTGCCAGACTGAAAAAAAAATGGAAAGAATTTTACGTTATGCACTGTAGACACTCCTTACCTGTTTTAATTTTTAATAAAAATGTTCCTTTTTAAGTACCAGAAGCAATATGAGCTTAATATGAGCTCAGAGGACCGTGCAATACAAGCATAATTGACTCACTGCTATCACTTGCTAGATATTTTTTCCTTTCTGTTTCTTAAGTCTTAATGTTTTTGATGTTCTTAATGGAAATAGAACATGCTAGAGAGCTTGCATTTGACACAGAGCTTACAACCTACTAGTCAATATTGAAATTGGATTTGAATTACTGTGTAAGTAATTGCCGATGAGAAAACTGGAGTAAAATAGATGTGGAGAGACCTAAAGCACCTGCAGGTCATAGGCAAAAGAAACCAGAAATAAAAATGTTTACAGAGGTCAAAGGTTTAAATTTTTAATTATTATTGTATCGGGAAACAGACCACTTTTTATGTGTGTGGCTTTCCTCTATAAAACCAGAGTCTGTCTTATATAGAAGTTTGGTGTATTTCCACTAACCAATGTCACAATTGAAAAGCCAAACAGATGAACAATATTTACACTAAACCTTTGAACTGTTGGCCTGATACTATCACTCTTTTTAATCACAGAGTAGCTCAGTGTTTAACTAACCTTACTTTCATCTTCTCTGTCCCTGCTTGTGCTACATTACCCCATCTGCAATAAACAATGAAGAAAGTGGTAATATCCTGAGTAGTGACTATAACCTGTCCTCCCCTTAATGACAGGTTTATGCAGTTCGTCAAAACCCATCATCTGAACAGATAAAATTGAATTCAGTGACTGGTGAATTGGACATGCTGAAATAAAAGCAGTGAGGTGTCTGTGCTTATTAGGGACTACCTAATAGGAGATAGTCCTGGTGACTTACTGAAAGACAGCCTTGCTGTCATCTAGGGAGTTTTCTGGAAGTCAAAGCCATAAAAACAAGTGAGAAGCAGTATTTGCTGTGTTCGCTAGACAAAATCTCATTAATACTACTTTGACTACTTTGAGAAAAGAATATTGCTGCTTGAAGAATTTGAAGTCACTCCCAGTTTTAGGGGACAGATGAAGCCAGTAAGTCACTTTCTGATCCAGGACACTCCCAGTGCTGTATATTGCAAACAAAGCTTCTGACCAGACTGACATTTCTGTTTAAAAGTTCAGTAGTGATCATGTCAGCTGAAATGGAAGATAAAGTTCCCAGGTAGGCTTCAGGATAAACACCAGGCTGGGCAGAACCAGCTTGTCTGTTGTCCAAGAGCTTTTGGTTTCCTCCCTTGCCAAAGTTAGAGAAAAACAAATGAGAACAAAGTGATAATTTTAATCTATTCCTGTAGAGAAAGGTGGATTCACAACTGTTTCTTGATTCTACCAAATACTTTAACTAAATATGTATGAATAGTATAACTCAGTGAGTTTTGAGTGCTACTCCTTATCTGTGGCGGCATGAAACAGATCTGTAGGGGATCTATCAATGTGTGGACTTGACCTGGATTGCTATTTCCAGCTTTAGCAATGGCTTTTTTTGTGTGTATTTTTAATGGTGCGTATTTTTTTCCTTTCTTTCAAAGTATTCACTTAAAAATGAATATATTAATGATCTTCCATCATGTAGTGAGGCTGGCAGTCTTGATTTATGTAAGCAAAGTATTTTGAAGTCCTTACAGAAAAGGAGGTATGGAAAAGTAAAGCTGTAATTGGAGGTTAGCTGGCAAGCAACACTGCCATCACCTCACAGCATTTCTCTTACTTCCTTTCCATTGACAGACCTTCGCTCAAATCTTAGAAAGATTTTTTTTTGCACTGGAGCAGAGGTGAACAAGGCCCTCAGAACCGTCACTGAGACAAAGGAAAATGCTTTCTTGTTAGAAAGCTCATTAACAATCTAAGCAGTGATGGAATCAGCACGTGGGGTAACTCCAAAGCTACCTACTCACACTGGCTGGAATGATAGCTGGAGACAGATTCTGGTGGCAGGATTAATATTTCCCCTGACTTAGCTCTGGTGATTTATGTTCACAGCTATTAAAAGTAAAAGAAAGAAATGTTTCAAAGCTGTGTTTGCATTCCCCAGCAGAGCTCTTTGTGATTTCCATTTTGTAGGAGATCTTTCTTTTATCGATTGAGAAGTGGGCAAACAAAATCCAAAGACTTCTAGTTCTTATTTCCCTGTACGTCACCACAGGATAAAAATTTGGGAAAGCTACCTGCAATACTATGTTCAGCTAATAAGCTGGTATTGTCCCTGACCCGAAGAGTGCATATAACTACGCTTGTTTGCTTTTCACCTTCCTTTAGCAGAGGAACCAAAGAGGAGAAGGCAAGGGAGGGAAACCTGTAAGCTGTTAATCTACATCCTTCTTTTTCAATGCCTTTTCTGCTGGATAAAAGGAAAACTCAGATGTGCAACACTGCCAGCCTCATGAACAATAATATGCTTGTACACATGAGATAACTCAGTGGAATCTGCTCTGAAGTTCAGTGCTGATGCTTTCCTTATGCTTTCTTTTGGTCCTATTCCTCCCTTAGCTCTTTAATTCCTTAAGCATGAAACATTCGAATGGCGTTCGTGCAGTTTCCCTGCGCATAAGGTGTCAAAGTGAATCAAGGAGTTGTCACTAAAACACCTTTCACTTAAACACGTTTACATTAGGAGCACCTTTCTAGGTACACTGATGACAGCATCCCCAGGAAGAAAAGAAACTCACAAGTGTGTATTTCATCTTGGCCCTAACTCCTGAGAACTAAACATATGTTTAAGACTGTCTTTGGTCAGGAAAGTCCTTATTTAAACCCATTGGAAAAGGATTCAAGACAGTCTTTTAAACATAAGCAAGTGTAGCTCCTGATAAACACACTTTACGTTTTGTACTTTTAATTTGCTTCAACAGTGAGAAAGAAGTGCATGTTGACATGTAACAAAATGATGTAAGGTCTGTCCATGGAAGTCCAGCTGAAAACAGGAGTGAATATTCCTGTAATACTGAGGATGGTAATCAGACACAAGACCAACACACAGAGAAATAAAAACAGCCCTTCACCCCCACCCCCTCAGCCCACCACCCCGCATAACCTTATGTAGCTTGAAGCAAGACAAGCAAGTCAGCATCTCACACCATTCAGCAGCTTTGACATGACAGGTATGGTATTTTCTTACCCACAGAATTGCCAAGGAAATCCGCCCTAGCAAAAGTGCAAAAGTTTTCAGTATAAGGAGGTGGGGTGCAAAAACTGGCTTGTAGGCAAAGGTTGAAATGACTCAATCTGAAACAAAATGTAAAGCAATTACTGCTAGGAAAAAAAGATCATGCTGACATTTAAAGGCTGCAGTGATAGTATCTGTCCCTTCTCAGGCTGACATAAGCAGCCTGGATTTGATCCCCAAATGTTTTTGTATTTTATTTTTTGATATTTAGGATGTCCTTTATTAAGAGGTGGGGGGCAGTGAGATGGGTTGCCTTAACTTCAGTTGTTGATGCAGAGAAATAATTGCCACCCCAGAAAGGTAATTACATATGCCATTGTTTATACACATAATAGGCCTGGAAAAGCATGTTCTGCAGATAGGAAAAAGAGAAAACCCTGCTTTCACATCAGGGCGGAACACTATGTAAAGTGACAGATTGCCACAAATAGCATTCAAACCCTTGCACATTAGTGGTTGATTTTTCTTCTGGGGAAGAGTGGGGGGGAGGGATGAAGGCTATGGATTAGGATGGAGGGAGGAAAGAAGACGGTTTTGCTCAACAGTCACAGAAGCATATCCAGTGTTTTTTGTTCTCCTGATTGCTGCTAAATGAATCTGATCTTTAAGAAGTTGTTATTAAAGTCACTGCCTCAAAGGGATGTTTTCTGTTGCTGCCATCTTGTGCAAATACCGCTTTTTTTAAAGTGGCCTTAATCTGAGTTGCTTTCAAAGCATACCAAATAATCTGGTAAATATGGTATGGCATGATGCATCCCTTCTTTGTGCCTTTAGTACCACATAGAAAGTGAATTTAGGTCACAAAAGGGCAGTTAAAGTCTCTTTTCTCCCTTCCCGTCGTAATATATCTAACAACAAAAGAATAAAACAAACAGTGTGCTGTGATGTCAAACCCATTTCTTTCTTTCATTTTTTTTTAAATGCAAAATATGTATTTATTTCTTCAAAATATTGAAAGTATCAGGGCTGAACAAAGGAAAAAAATACATATGTATTTTGATATTGAACCGAGCATTGTTAGATGCTGAAGCAATTCATAGCAGGGCTATTCGCTGCTGCAGTGTCCAGCAAATTGCATGACCTGCTTGTTAGGCTTGACAACAGTGTTTTACCTAACAAAGGCCTCAACAGCTCAGAGCAGCAGAGGAATGTCAAAATGAGCACATTTCACACACAGATGTGTGACCATAATAGTCTATAAGAAGATGCATGGGGTGGAGGGAAGGGGCTGGGGGCTGGGAAGGCTAACAGTTAGCAGTGGGGACATGGCCCTGCTGACCACATTTAATCAACCCTTCTGTAAACAATTCAACATTTTCATTGTTCTCTAAAAACTAATAAAGAGAAACAAGCACTTTTCATTCATCTTGAAGTAATTTTCTGTCAGGTTTGAGCCCCTTGTGGCCTACAGCTTGTGCATTGCTAGCTGTGTGATACAACAACTATTTCAATTTATTTTACAAACTCTGGCCATTCACATGTCAGTTAGTGTTCACCAAGCCGGCATCTGAAATTGTGCAGTTAACGAGTTTTACAACATTTCTATCAAGAGAAACTGTTTAGCATAACTGACTCTTAAGGAGTTATTATACCTCTAAAAATCCATTTTAAGGGGCATTATTTAAATAAAATAGAAAAACGGTTCACTGCCTTTTAAAGGGGCTACAAAAAAAGTCCATCAGATCCAGTGCAGTAATCCTCAGCTTAAAGCACTCTTGAGAGCACTTCTGGGAATTATCAGCATAATGAAATGTTTTGTGAAATGTCCAGATAGATTCCTCTACTCAACAATTTTACTGCACCATATTTATTTTCCTCCTAGTTTTTAAAGAAGTGAATTACTTTTTTGAGGGGATGACTCTACATTGTGCAGATTAACAGAACGCATTATTGCCAAGGCTGTAGTATAAGTGAGGGTTTCAGTCTGTGTGCAGTCTACATAGATCAGCAAGGGAAAAAAAGAAGTAAAGCCCTTTATGCTATAGTCAGCTCTAAAAGGGTTAAATCACAATGAGGCTTATGCAGATTTGCATTCCTCTTGTACTACATTTTTCCCATACTCTTAAACAACTTTGTTATACAATGGCACCTGTAAAACGTATTATTGAAAACAATTCTTAATTAAATAAACAAAAAAGCTTATAAAACTGAAGTTTGGTTTAAAACATTTTGAAAAGGAAAAGCCTCTGAATTTTAATTTAAAGAGTAGATATCTTCATATTAACTGCAATGACCAATGATCCAAAGCTGCTAAAGCCAAGACTCCACAGTGGTAGATAAATGACAACATATGAGTGAGTTAATTTCAGCATATTAAACCATCTTGTGGAGTAAGAACCATACCTGCCATGTAAATTAATGAGTGTTTCTACCTGAATTGAGCCCTGTAAGAGAAAAAATGTTAAAATATGCAAATACATATACAATATGCACTGATGCACTGGCAATACAGATGTGATGGCCTATCTGCCATTTTTAGTTCAATATTGTTACTGTCTAGCTCAACCAGAATCCTCAGAATTAAATGCTAGCAAAAGAGTTTGCCTCTTCACCTGTCCTGTGAGGAAAGACTGAGGGAGCTGGGTTTGTTTAGCTCAAGAGAAGACTCTGGGGAGACCTCACTGCAATCTTCCAGTACTTGAAGGGAGCTTATAAGCAGGAGGGGGACCAACATTTTACGGGTAGTGATAAAACAAAGGGGAATGGATTTGAACGGAAAGAGAGGGGAGTTTAGGATAGATGTTAAGAACAAATTCTTCAGGTGAGGTTTTGGCACAGGCTGCCCAGAGAAGCTGTGGGTGCCCCATCACTGGAGGTGCTCAAGGCCAGGCTTGATGGGTTCCTCAGCAATCTAGGGGATAGCAACCCTGCCCACAGCAGTGAGTTGGATCTAGATAATCTTTGACGTCCCTTCCAACCCAAACCATTCAATGATTCTATGATAAGTTTGTTTATCAGGTTTTGAGAGTTTTTTGCTTCAGTTCTAGAGTGGAGAGCCTAACATTGCCAGCACTGAATATCAGTGGATGGGAGTTCAGTTACTGATCCACAAGGCACACAGTTGATAATTTGTGATCTTGGCACTTTCTCAGGGTGAAGGTACATTTCCAGGCTTACAAAGGTTTTCTGTAGTTGCTATGTCCAAGGGTTTAGCAAGACAGAAATACATGTAAGGTGCCTTCTAATCAGGCAAATCTATGATTGGTCAACATGAAATGAGATAGCAGGCACTGTCCTAACTGGACTACAACTCAGTTTTGAAGGATGCTAAGCATTTTGGCCCTCGTTTATGTCTACAGTCACTTGCAGAACTATTTACCTCATAGTTGGAGCAATCAGTTTGTTTACAACTGAAAGATTTTCTGGAGTGGTGTCATGCTTCTTAGCACTCTACTTCAAACACGCATATCAAAACATGTAAAACATGAGAAGGAGAGTTTTTAAAGCTACATTGTTCAGACTTGTAGTACAGTCAGTGGAAAACAGCTACGCAAATAATGTACTGGTCATTGAGATAATGAAATGTAAGGATGAAGTCTATCATATTTCTAAGAGATATTAGAGATATTGGAAGTCAAAATATAATAGAATCGCTGTAGAGAAAAAGACTATCTCCAGTTCCAGAGAGCAAGCTAGCAGGGACAAGCCCAGATATGGATGTTCATTTTGTATAATAGAAAGACAATAACAGTGAAGCAAGAGGAGTGAGCTGAGGATAATTCTGATGATACTTCCCAATCCTGTGCATTCAGGCTTAGTTGTTCTTGGTTTACTGCATAGTCAGCTAGCAGATGCTATTGCAGGTCTTCTGGAATGACATATAAATGGGTCATTAAGATATTTTTCTCGTCTCCCCATGTCCTCCTCCAGTTGGACTCCTTTCTTCTCCTTAGCATGTTGAAGGTTTTGATGGGGAACTGGGAACTGAATCTACAACCAGTGTAAGTGGCAGGAGCTCTGAGTCAAAAAAAGAATGGCTAATAGTGAATCTGAAGACTACAAAGTGACCTTCTTTGTGATGTGCTAGGGAGATATGAAAGTTGGAAACATCTATGATGAAAAAAATATAGGAACCAGCTTGACTGTAGTTACGTATTTCAGCACAGAGAATTATAGTAATGTATTTTCCATGAGCTTAAATATTATGGCAGTAGGAATTCTTCGTTCCCTCATTATTTATGTATGCATATTTGGCCAAAATAGAGGTTAAATATTTTTTCAAGCATGCACAAAGGTGTCACTGATTTTCTGTTCTGCAGTGTAAGGTCTTTACTTTTGGGGAAACAACTACACAAAACAGAAAGAGAAAAAAGAGGGTGAACTTCCGCTATGGCAGGTTTAATTATGACAAATGAAACCTTAATAATTGATTTTTCATGTGATCAAAACTTTGATGCTTGTTCCACTTATTTTTATTTGTTCATATAAGTTCAACTTTTTGTGCAGAAGTGCTGAATTTTTTTTCTCTCTCTCTCTCTCTCTTTTTTTTTTCCTGAAAGGACTATTTTACCTCTTCATGTAACATGCACATCTAATTAATAGGAGACTGAAGTAGAGTTTAGAGGTACTCAAGTTTGAAAGGACCTAGCTGGGGTATATGCATACAGGCTGTAACAATGTTTTGTAATCCAGCGCAGAGCAAGCTCTTGGCCAAAAGGTTGAGGGTGGGAAGCACCATGGCAAAGTAAATATGTTCCTCCTTACCTTCGTGTTGCTGCTGGGAGGCTGTTGCTCGTTCATTAATTGTTCCACTTAAAACTGGCTTTGGTGCCCTTCATCTCACACTGATGTCTGCAGTCCAGGCATCTCAAATCATGAAGACGTGAGAGAATGCTATTGTTTGAAACTTCTGTCTGGACAACATATCTTCTGGTTCATGTTCCTCTACACTGCTGTGGTAGCTATTTTCCATCTTTATAACAAAGAGCTTTGCTCTGAAACACTGTGACCTTTGATGTGCAGGAAGAAGCAAAGCATGGGGGGGAAGAAAGGGGAAAAAATACTGAAAAAAATTCAAAACTTTTAGCTCATCTTTTATGTATCATCAAGGTAGCTGTTAAGCTGACTTTTCTTGGCCTTTCTTAGTGTGATGACATAGCTACTAACAACCAGCCCAAAACTCACCCTGGAAAATTTTAAAACAAATCTTTTGCCTGTAAAATGAAGGATGTCTCGTGCAATCACCTCTGTGAGTGCTACAAGTGCTGTGAAGCCTGGAGAAGCAGCCTGTGTCTATCACAGCCACACTTGCCTCTAAAAATAAAGGCATAACAGTCAGACTATCCCTTTTGTTGCTTTTTCTACCCTTCCAAGAAATATGGATTTATTTATTTTTTTGCCATGGAAAGGTTGTGTACATGTCCTAATAATCAATAACTAACCACAGTTGAAATGCTAAGGGTGTGGAAGATATTCTGAATCTAGAAGAAGCTGTTCGTACTTGTACCTCACCAGTGTCAGATGCTTCCAAACTATCTTTGACTGGGCCTTAGCTTGCAGCTTGATTTTCTCCATTCCATAGAAACCTGTTATTTTATTGAGATCCAAATCAGCTCCCAGATGTTTAATCATTTAAATATGGATACCTTAATTCCTGATACTACCCAAGGTCCTCTCAGCTTCTGTACCTCTTTCAGTTAAGACAACCATCAATCACAAGTGAACCAGTTTCAACCTCACATTAAGACATGAATTCACTCAAATCCACATCATCTGCAACTCCATAGGCATGTAGGTTTGCTTATTCTTAAGGTGTGATATAGAAAAATATTTGTAAAAATCCAAATTTCTGTAAGCAATCACAGGCACTAGAAACAATGTATGAATAATTTTCATTAATTAAAAAGAAACCCATGAAAAGAACCTACTGCAACAGGCTGTAGAATTCACTATATAAAAGTAGCTATACAAACCACGGTACATCTTATTTTATAGAAGGAAAAAATATATGAGCAGAAGAAAGAATAGGTAGCTTGGACATCTACCTAGTGAATTTGGAAGTTGACTGAATGTACTGGACTCTGGGAAAAGAGCAATACATCAGTTGGCACAAAATACGCAGATATTCCAAGAGATGTCAGAGAAATATTTTTAAGAGGCAGTGCTGCCCAGGGTGCTCGATGTCAGCTGCTTGTCTGTAGTTTAGCAGTGGGAAACGTGTTTAAGAAGCAGCCCCAGGCTTGGGCTAGACCAAAAACTACTTTCAGTAACTGAGTTGAGGAGAGAAGCAAAACAGAGACATACAACTCGTGTGATTTAACAGGTTTCTTTCATCAAAGAGTTCTAGGTCCTTGGTGTTTGATAAGCCTTATCAGCAAGCTCACAAAGAGACTGAGCCATGCATCGATGGGGTAGACCAAAGTCTTGTCCTTCCTTTGTCTTCTTGACTGCCATCAGGACTGCAGAGATATGTTTTCTCAGGGAGAACACCCTGATTGTTTGGGCACTGACATTCCTTCAGCTAAACTACAATTTCTGCTTTCATCGAGTACAGGTTTCACATACTGTCATCCTTCTGTGGAAAATTTTCTTCATAGGAATAGCAATGATATCACTGATATGGTGATTTTCCTGGGAAGAGCTTACAGTGAGATTGCTAGTCAGAAAGAAACTCCAGATAGCAACCACTTGAGCAATAAACAGTATCTTTAATGTCCTGGAAAGCCAAAGCTTGATGTTTCAGCAGTTTCATCATCTTATATGTCAACTATTCATCTCAGGTGACAGTATTAGAGTTCTTCTGGGAAGAAAGGCAAGAAAAGAGTCTTGCTGTACTTTAGAGGCTGTTCAAACAGATAATTTTGCACTGCAAAATCTGCATCAGGTTTGCAGTAAAGATATTCTGAAACATAAGAGCACTTAATAAACATTTGGTGATATCCCGTAGTCAGTCCTAGCCTATAATTATGTGTACTGTGTCTGTGGCTTCACTGACAGCGTCCATTTTGTGGGACTTAACTTAGAGCCTGAAAGGCTGCTGTTCCTGTGTTCAAGCAGACAATATAATTAGTAGTGGCGATGAGGAAAACTGCAATGGGAGATATCAATCACTGCCTGTTCTCAGTAGACAAGTTCACTCTATAACATTGAGATGAACTGAGGCAGAGATCTAAAGTGGTCTGATCATATTTAGGACAGTGAAATCTTTTCCTGGGCTTTAATAGATTTAGACCAGATTTCTTGTCCTCTGTGAGTGGAAACATGACACCGGATAATTTACTAAGCTCCCAGTGATTTAGGATCCTTAGTGTGGCAAGGAAGGGGATAGAAGAATGGAATGGAAAGTTCCTCCCTATTCTTTTTAATTAAGATTCTTTTAAGAGTGTTTTCTTTAGTCTAATTAGATCTTGCCATATTTAATGTGCTTTCACTAGTTTGGCTAGGAATGAAACATGTATTTTCAAGATTGTCTTGTCAACTCAAGCCTGCAAATGTGAGAACTGATTCTATGTGTTAGAGGCTGAGCAACAGGTCAAAGCTTTCAGAATTTCATAGAAGTGAGCTAACCACAGTAGAAAGAAGGCAGGAAGAACTTAACATACAGAAGAAACAGAATGGTGATTTTTTTTTTCTGTCCAAATTAGTATAAGAAACAGTGCAAATACCTTTTTTTTTATTCCCCCTGTGCAATTGTATTTGAAAGATCATAGAAAAAATTACCCACACGAATACTATTATGTAGATCATTGACACGGGGTTCTCTAAAGCAATTTGGTCATGTTCCTTGAGTGTATTTTCCAACTCTACATCAAACCATACACAGTTGTAAAATATGCTTCAAATTTATCACGTCACATCTGTGACACTAAGTAAAATACTTGGTAATGTAACTTGCTCTAAAATAGCACTCAAAGTGATAGGAAAGAGTAAACATAAAATTCAATGCTTATGTCGAATATCAGCCTGCATATTCTTATGCATAAAGTGCACAACTATTCATTTATTTATCTAAATATTTTTATATCTTCTTTACTTAAATCATGCAAATGATTACTGTGGACATTCAAATTTATGCATTTATTTATTCTGTAATTTATAAACTTGATGAATTACTATGTTTTGCTAGATTTTTATCTAAATAAATGCTATTTAAAGGCTTATTAAACAGATAAACTCTTCTAAAAGAGGAACTGTGCTAGTGCAGATTTAATTGATGAAAGATAAGTTTTAAGTTAGGATGCATCTACAAAGTTAAGTGATAGCAATGAAATGCTCATCAACTACAAAACAATTACTGGTTTTTAAATCACAACTGACTGTGTTATACATTGCTATGTCTTTTACCACAGAATATCTCCATTCAGAGTGTAAAAGGTGGATGTGCAGCTTTCTCGAACTCCTGCGTAATAATTCCTATGTAAACTCTGAAAATGTAACTAATAATATGTCATTGATTACTATACAAAGAGGTTAAATATTACAGCTAATTTCCTCACTGAAATCCAATCCAGGGATTAGCAACAATGGGGAATCTGTTTTATTTGCATTTAATTTGTACCTTCACACTATTATCTCCCATGTTTTAGTTTCAGGAAATGTGGTCTCAGGCTATTATAACCACATTTCATGCTGCAGTTGCACTGTTATTTGAGCTGTAGGGTTGGAAACGACTTACTGAAAAAATAAAGCCAGCATACTTTATTTTAATTATACTATAGCTGTGTCTAAATACAAAAAAATACTACAGTATATATTTAATATGGAGCACAGATTAACAGTTTTATGAGACATAAAATCTATCTATATCATTTTCTATTTACAAATCAGTTATATATCTTTCAACAAAACAAATGCCTATAGAGTAAAATGAATAAGGAGACCGTCAAACTAGCAATCATGTAAGCAGTAAATAACATCTTAATTGGCCTGGAATGCTGGAGTTTGATTTTTTGGGGACTCAGTTTTATTTATTGATCTATATGGCATATTTATCTTTTCACTGTTTTGTACAAGTCTATTCCCTTTCCTCAATATCGGATCCATGTATGGTTTTATATAGCAAATCCCACCTGGGGAAATAGCCAAGTAAGAGAAGTACTGTTGCTTCTGGTAAAACCATCCATTTAAAAGCCTTCACTGAGGCAAAGATAACTTCGCAGTTTTTACACTTTGTCTTCTGATAAAAAAAGAATGGGAAAGAGAGTGAGAGAGACTAGAAATGCCGCTATTATGAGGCTACCACCCAATGTGTGCTTCAGCAATTCTTCACTCTTCAGTGATTTGGCAGCAGTGAGAAAACAAGAAAGGGTCTGATGAAGACTGGATATGTCTTTTAAATGTCTCTGTCCTTTTAAATTCACCAGTGAGGTTTGAGGGCAGGAATGGATAAAGTTGGCTTGATGCCTCCAGAAAAACCACGTTTCACCCGCGCATCCTGCTGAGATCTGGAAAACTCAACCCTCCTCTGCCCACATCTGGACTGGGACATGCTCTTTGCTAAAGCACAGGTGTCTGCTGCTGGAGTCAGCCCTGTGGAAGGGAAGGCATCCATCAACCACGCCTGTTCCTTATGAAAATGCTGCTGGAAATGTCACTCTGCAGACGTTTCTTTGCTGTTTTGCTTAGGACTGCTAAAGTTTGGCCCTTAAAAGTGTTTTTGCTGGAGGTGTTTGAGAAAAGAGTTTACAAACAGCCATGTTGCACTTACATGACTTCTGCTTTTGTGAAAATGATTTTATCAACACTGGAAAAGAAATCTCTGATAGCTGCCATTGCTTTAGTATAACCTTAACTGTCTGGAAATGAGCTAATGAAATTTTTTGGTGTGTCTTTTAGAGAATGCATTTGCATTTGACATAATTAGTTGTAGGCAGATCCAGCTCCATCCAGGGGGAATCTCAAGACAACTGCTTTGCTGACTATTAGTGCCTAATTTCTGAATGTCAAACCCTGCACATCTTAATTTCTAAAGAATAAGCTCAATTGAACTTGCTCCCCAGTTATGCAAAAACTGCTCAGATAAAACCAAGTGGACACCAATGTAATGAATGTGGTTATTAAATTGTTTCAATTGAAAGAACCCTATTCTTACACCATCATAATGGGAACAATTTATCCCCACTGATCGGCCTGTCTCTTTTTTCTGAGCTCTCTTTGATCTTGAAGCATATTGCAGTGGTGTGTCCTATTGAAAAGCAAAACTGGGGCAATTTTAATGCTTTTGTACCTTACCAGTGCTCTATTTTTTCGCTGTTTAAAAATAGCTGTTAATTATAAGTGCAGTTTAAATGTCTCAAGTGACCCAGAAATGCAGGTTGGAATGAGACAGATTGTGTGTCTCATATAAAACAGATGTACTTTCACAGAGCAGTCTGAATTCAGCCCTCAATATGTATCTTTCTCTAAGGTTATTTCAGTCAGGTATTGAGCTTGTCTAGCACTAAGTTATAAAATCCCACACATTTTGAACAATGAAGAGAAAACTGGATCTATATTTACCTCAAGAATGAAAAGTATCTTTTTCTGTGTGGGTGTATTTTGCTGGTATTGGCTGATGGGATGAGGGCATTTCCCTTCGACTTTGGAGACCCAGGAGACCAGATGCCTCATTTAATCTCCACCTCCTCTTCCTCTTGATGTAATAAGACCATGCTTTTAAAGAACATTTAGTGGTAATAAACTTTCAGGAGCTCCTCTTATTTCGACTGGATTAAGCACTGAACAAGTACCAGACATACCTTGAAGATATGAAATTTCAAGATTTTCCTGCTTTTTGTGTGGCTTGAAGAAGTCTTTTTTTTTTTCTTCTGCCACTGATACCTTTTAATTCTGGTCTGTGATGAGGTTCATCAAGAGAAGTCTGAAAAATAGCATGTAAATTAAATCAAGGTATGTTAGTGGTTTACTGGAGAACCTGAACAAATCAGTTATTTATATGTCTTTTTATTTGTATGCTGTTAGACAGCAATTTATAGGCGTTTCAATTCAGGTGCAAGACTGTTTTACCCTTCAGATTAGAATGGGCTGTCGAATGCAATGAGTTTGATGAGCTCTCCTGTGTCCCCAAAGATCAGAGGTACACATTTCAAAGCCACCATCACTTCATGAAACAGAATGGTTTAATGGTGAGGGAAGGCAAGGGTCAAGGTAGCCTGGACTGCACACTCAGATCTCACCCATTAAGAGAGACTGACACCTAGTTAAGGGGTGCTCACTGCGGGAAGGACTGGTCTGTGGCTGCAGGAGATCCTACCTGCTCTGCAGCTAAGCAGGAAGCCTGAGACAAAAGGGCACAAGGAACTCCTTCCCCTCTGTTGGCTGTTAGACATCACACACCCCTTCCTCTTCATGCCACCAAAGAATAAAGTGAAAAAAATAAAGCAGCACATTACATTTACTGACTTACAAAAGATTTTTGGTTAGAAAAACCAACCAACCAACCAACCAAAAAAAAACAGATTTTTGAGGTTCATTCTCAGATTTGTATTCACATAGTTCATTAGATAAACAGAGAAATGCTCAGTGGCTGTAAGTGCAAAGTGTGAAGTACTTTGTTTCCTCAAGAATGAGAACTAGAGCTCCTGGAGATTATTTTCAATGACAGATATTTTGGGGATGAAATTCTAATTTCGTATTGTTTTCAGTGCTCACAAAACTCCTCCTGAATCTCAGAGAATGTTAAGAATATATTGGCTATGATACATTGTGGTACTGCAAGTCCAAATTCAAAAGAAGCCACAAACCTTATTTGTTTCAAATGTCAGTCTCAAAAGACAGTGATTATTTGGGAACTTGCTAATTGTGGAAACAAAGGTGCTTCCTTTCAATACTCCCACATTAACACAATGCTATCTTGATGGAAAACACAAATTTGAGAATAACTGAAATGTTTATATATATATATTTGAAAGAAGAAAACTAATATTTAAAAAAAAGTTTAATCAGCCTTTGCTATCTTTTCACCCTGGAATTCACTTTGGGAATATATTTGGTTGCATAAAGGATTTCTCAAGGTGCAGATCTCAAGAGAAAATTTTCTACTAAAACTATGAGCTTTCTTTCATCCTGTGAATCCATCAAGCACTAGGATTGAGCGTCAGTTTAAATGATTAACTATCTAGCTGACAAAGCAGTATGAACTCAAAATTAAACTGATACTTACAGCTGAGTGCTATGCTAACGTGAACTGGACACACACTTAATAGCTCTGCAGTACTGAGCCCCTTAATTTGAATTTAGGCGTCAGTATTTTCACTGCATTCAAAATAATCCCTTCTAACCTGAGGTAAATGGAGACAGCTCACTGCCAGAGGAATTCTGCAGAGTGCAAGAAAACTTCACCAACTTTGCCACAGTGGTGGCTGGAACCCATATTAATTTTGGTGCTTTAATTTTAAATTTCCCGTCACTACTGGATGCAAGCGCCTGTGCTGCAGTAAAACCAAAGTGTCTTGACACAGGTGAGAATGTGAGTCCACATTAAAAAGGATTATATATAAAAAGGATTAAAAAGGATTTTTTTTAAAAATACACATTACTCACACAAAAAAAGGTCAGCTTAGAAAAAGTTTTCATGTTTTGCCTTTCACAGAAATAGGCAAAAATCAATGTCTCTGGAATGAAAGAAAAACGTTATGAAAGGAGAGTGCGTCATATGTGAGGATACAATATGGTGAGACAAATCTCTAAAGAGGTAGAAGTCACAATGATTTTTTTTTCATATCTTCAGAAAACACTGAATAGATAATATATGTAATAAATAAGTAACGAAGGATGGCAGACTGCAGTGTCAACAGGCAGCAGCGGTAGAGAACTCAGTTGCTTCCTAACAATTCTGTGTGTAAAGTCTTAAACTGGCCTCTGTTGAACAGTTAAACTGGTTTTACGGGCCAGTAATTCTATTCAGGATTGGCAAAGTTAATGTGAGCATGCTGACTTTTTGTGTTGCTAACGTTAATTAGACTTTTTTCCTTTAGATTGATAAACAATCTTTTAGTAAATTCCTATTTGTCAGGAAAAAAACCCACTGTGTCAGGGAATTCATTATGTTTGTTGTGAGTAGTTCTGTTATGATTTCTCCCCTTACTTCAGACATAAAACAGAATAGCTGTATGTTGCGTATCAGACAGAACACATACATGCATATAAATGCTTTCTATCTTCAGCCTTTGAATTTGCTGTCATGAATGATAATGAGCAAACCTCAAATATTTGGAGGCTCAATTCAGAGAGGGACCCTATGATTGAAATATCTAGGATCCCTCCTATGAAGCAATCTTTCCATTCAGCATTAATGAAGCTGCTGCCCTAATCCTTTATCTTCTTTCAGATGCACATGATGCAGGGACTTTGGAGCATGTCCAGAGGAGAGGAACAAAAAGAAGCATAGGTCAAGGAAATATGATCCTTGAAGAAACCCTGAATGGGGGGTGTTCAGCCCCTAGAAATGAAGACTGCCAGGGGACATGGGCATGGTCACACCCCTCCCGTATTGAAAAGCCTGGTGCAAAAGAGCGAAGAGCTCTGTCCTCCCCTAACACAGGCTGTAGCGCAATTAGTCTTCAATGCAGAAAGGTGGAATCAAGCGGGATATTGGGAAATGCTTTCTAGCGTAGAGGTGAGGAGTGGCCCAGATTTTTGGGTGTGGTTACAGGAAGATACCATCATCACAACAGTGAGATGTAAGGGGCAGGTTAGACAAAGATCTATCAGCAGTGGACTGGTGATAGATTGTCCTGCTTTGGGGATACACTTGAGCTGCTTACAAAAGCCTTTGACTTTTCTCCTGACTACTCTTTCCACTTCCCTCCCCAGTAATCTGTAATCTGTTGTATTGCTTTCTACTGTAATGCTTCCAAAGAAACTTTTCTTGTCTCCCATAAAAACACATTTATCAGTATGCTGCTTCTTTTCTCTCTTTCCCCTTACCGTTTGTATCTCTCTTCTAGAGCTATCAATGAAAATCTAATTGACAAACCAAAATAAATTGAAAAAATACAGTATGAGCAGCCAGTAATTTTTTTGTTTGCTCACAAGTACTCTATTTGTTATTACTACACTTGCATAAACAGAAAATTTACTTTTTCTGCTTAAAACAAAAACAATTTTCCAAAATTGATGCCAGTGTTTCAGCTGCAGCTAGATGCGTCTAGCTGAGTTTTGTAATAGTTTAACTCTATGTTCTGCTAATTGGACTAACATTTTGCATTTTTTTTTTTTCCCACATGTTCCTCAGCTTTTATGGTTATGAGAAATCATAGAATCCTAGAATCACAGAATGGCCTGGGTTGAAAAGGTCCAGAATGATCATCTAGTTTCAACCCCCCTGCCAACCACTAGACCAGGCTGCCCAGAGCCATATCCATCCTGGCCTTAAATGCATCCAGGGATGGGGCATCCACAACCTCCTTGGGCAGGAGGAGTTTGGAGACAAGTTCATGCTTTTGAAATGGTAATCCCATAACTGTTTCATGTAAACTAATAATTTACTTAACTAATTTACTTAAAGCAGGGACAGAACCCAGATCTTTTCCACGCATTATCCTCAGGGTTGAGCTACTTTCAGCCATCTCCAATTCCTCCTCTGTGTCTCCATTGCTGCTCTTTGATTCTTACTATCTGGTTTGACAAATTTTATCCTGGATGACAGAGCCACTTCAATATGGTGCATTAGGAGAGAGTGGTGGCTTCGGATAAGAGGTGGAAGACAGATTTCAAACTCTTCCATCACTGAGCTAGTGCAGAGACAGCAGAGAAAACAGCTACTCCTTTGGCCATGGTTTGAATAGAAGGAATGAACATTATTAATAATGTATACATTATGCTTTTGTTTTCTGGGGTTTAGTCCCAAGTCTGAGATGGAAGTAACAGTAATTCATATTCATAGAAAGTTTAGGAATTGTAACCGGGGGAAACTCTTCTTAGGAGAAGCAGTTCCAGAAAACCATGTTTGTTATCACCTGAACCAGTGCTCAGCCATCACTTTTTCAGGTGCTGTATGGAGACCAAGCCAATGAATCTGTAATATGCTATAATCCTAGACCATACTGTACAACATCTGGAGTATGACTAAAAATCTATGCAGCTACACGCATATTTTCAAATGCTTCTATGCATTATTTTCATCATATGCCAGGGTCCATGCTTTATCCTACTGTTACTACCCCCAGAACTGCTGCACAGTGATGGTGTAATTGGCCACATATTTACTAGCTCTGTCACTGTAGATAGAGATGCCCAGCAGATGCTGTTTATACTGGTATTAATTTCGTTCTGTCTGCTCAAATTGTGTGCAAAACTAAAGAAAAAACTTCAGTAAGCTGCATAGTGCTTCTGTAAGTTATATTCCATTCAAAATAACCCAGTAATTTTTTGGGCCCGTGTTTTATATCTTGCAGCCCTTTGAGAAAAACTGGTATAAAACTGAGTGTTTTCCCAGGTTCTAAATCCACACTAATCACTGAAGGAGTAGGAAAGAAAAAATCTGACTTTTTATGATTCTTGACTCCTTGCTCCAAATCCATTAATACACATGGATTTAGCATGATTGGACCTGCTGGCAGCCAACTAATGGAATGACTGTAGTTGGTGATAAGGAAAATGATTCCACTACAATTCATTGCCTCCTGCCCAAAGCCCATAGTATAGATATTTTCTTAATTTTAAGGTTTGAAAGGTATATACAATCTAAATACAGCACCATTATGCACATAGAGGGAAAAACCATATATGCTCACTGTTTTTTCAACATGCACTGAAATCAGAAGACAGTTTTATTCTGTCATGATTCCTTGCTGCCACGATGTCACAGGGGAAAATTTGCTGTATGTTTGGTGGGAGGAGTCTGGCCTCAACCCTCTTAGTTAGCATATACTGGTCAATGACCTTAGTTGATTTGGTTAAATGAATCTCTTGTGCCTTTCATCCATAAACTGAAAAAAATCCCAACAACAAAAAGAGTCAGGAAAATGTAGTCCTTCTTTTGCTTGATTGAAGAAAGTGTAGAAGGTTAAGAATGAGTGCACTGGATGTGTCTTCTGTTTGATTTGCTGACTTACAGAGAAACTTTGAATCAATAATATAACTTCTTTGAGTCAATCACATAATTTCTGTGTCTGAGTTTCTCTTTTCTAAAATTATGCGAATAAAATGAATATATCTTGGAAGGGGATTCAGACAGATAAAACAACAGCAAAGTTGTACTATTTCCATAAAAAAGGTTGAGGTTTGATTGCTGAATCCTCACAAGGTAGAAAGATCCTTTTTTACAAATCATACAGGTAAGTAATTGCAAGAAAAATGAGGTGAAAATAATAATTTTGGGAAGATCTGGCGTGACAGTGTGAAGTAAGTCTGTAAAGAACAATTAAATTAGGTGGAAAATGAATTAAAGCTCAATCTTGTTTTTGCTAGAGTGAATGGCAAAGCTTAGCATAGAGATTCAGAAGTAGAAGATGACTGGGAGGTGCAAACATGCATACAAGAATAAATGGTGTAGGAGAAGTAAATCACACTTATTCATTCTCAACTTTGGCAAGGAAGTGGCCAGTCAGTTAAATTGTGATGCAAAAAAACATAAAGAAAACAGAGAAGTTCCTGCCCTTTTACTAAACATCTTATAGTTCACTGCTATGTAGAGATCAGCATGTTCAAAAAGAGAGGAATTCTTTTGTAGGTAAGAATATAGGTAAGAATATCCAGAATAGTGTTAAAAAGAAGTCTAAAAACTGAGAAAATCAGCATATTATAGGATATGACTTAAGCACAAACAACATAGAATTGTCTAGAAAATACTAAGTGAATTGTTTATTTAGCAACTTGGTCTTTCCATTTTTAAGGTAAATGCAGACACTTTCACCCCTCTCCTTTTCACAAGAAATCTTAAAGTTGGAATGCAATATTCTTTTTTTCTGTCTTTTTTTGGAGAGGTTATTCATATCGGAATTGTTTTCCCACTATTGAGAGAAGGAGGCATGGCAGGTAGCAGTTAGAAATGTATTAATGAATTACTATTTTGTTGTTTTCTAATTATCACTCGTGTGAGTCTTTGGTTCCCGCGCAAAGCTTTAATTTTCAGTCTAACTCTCTAAAGCTGCTAGTTTGTGTTGGCTTCATGTGAATTTATCTTATAAATGGAGTTTCTTGAAGTATGTGGGACTTCCATAGAACCACGTATTTTCCTATAACAACAGCTACACATTCTCTCATTCACTCTGCATGGGGATAACAACATTTGAATCAGATACTTGAAACAGAGAACAGGAAAACAGATGTGTCCTTCAAAACATCATTTTATTGTCTTTGGATTTTAACCTCTTTTAGTTGCACCATAAAGTAGTTTTAAAATATTTTTCCCTACAATGTTTAACACAAAGGAGAGTTTTTCGTGTGTAATTTGTACATCGAATGGGATAAAAAAAGATTAGTTTGGGAGACACATAAAAGAATACTGATAATTCTTTGGAACTGTATTTGTTAAAACATTACTGTTAAAGTTTTAAAATTGCTTTTGTGGTATGAGAAGGGAAGAGAAATTAAACTGTGAGTTACAGTGAAACTGTTCAACCATCCGAATTATGTATTATTTCTGTGTATGACAAAATCGTGGAGCTCAGTGTCACATAATGCTATGAAGTCCAGAAGTATGATGGAAATTGGAGAGGAATCTACTAAATTTGCTGGGGATGCATATCACATTGGCTATAAAAGGCTGAAATCTGCAGCTCTTAGAATCACCCAGGTAGTCCTGGAAGCTGAATGAGTACATGAAATGAAGGATGAACCTACTTAGTATGTGAGACTCTTTCAGTAGGAACCTGACTTCTCTTGGAGAAGGAACTACACAATATTAGAGATAGTATGGTCTGTCTTCTTGTGCTGCACAATTTGTAAGTCAGTTCAGAGCTGTATCTGCACAAAGATTTATGCACAACAGTTTTTGGGGGAATGTACAAGCGGAAAATAGTGACATAGTGGGTAATTTGTAGAAGGTAGAAAGCAATAGTAGATGTGAAGAGTAGGTGGTAACTTACATGAAGGCTTGAAGTCATAGAAGAATCTTTAAAAACTTATTCGCAGATTTAGGATGAGGTCTCTCCTCTTCCCTGTCCTCACCAGTGGGTAATAGAACTGGGCTGTCATTAAATGAAAGGCAAATAAATGCACTGGGGAAGAAAGGACAGAAATCCATAAAATTATAAATTACAAAATTATGATATGTAGAATTTCAAATATGAAATATATGTTGAAAAATTGAATGTAACAGAGCTACTTTCTTCTTTAGCTGGGAATAAAGGTCAGTGTGTTTAAAGAAAGTCCTAGGAAGTGTAAAACAAAAGCAAGAGTCATGGTTTTCACAGTTATATATAGCAGCCAGGACATTAAACCAACTTGCAATCAGAAAATAGGTGTGGAAAATAAATATTTTGATTTTAACTGGTCCTATGGAAAGTGATCATGGAATCATAGAATCAAAGAATCATAGAATCCTTAGAATTGGAAGGGACCTTTAAAGGTCATCTAATCCGACTTTCCTGTAATGAACAGGGACAATCACAGCTAGATCAAGTTTCCCAGAGCCTGGTGCGGCTTTGCCTTGAAAGTCTCCAGGGATGGGGCATCCACCACAACTCTGGGCAACCTGTTCCAGTGCCTCACCAACCTTACTGTTCTTTACTCTCTTCCTTATATGTAACCTCAATCTACCCTCTTTAAGCTTGAAACTTTTCCCCCTTGTTCTGTCTCCGCAGACCCTGCTAAGAGTCTGTCCCCTTCTTTCCTGTGGCTCTCCTTTAGATACTGAAAGGCTGCTATCAGGTCACCACGCAGCCCCAGCTCTCTCAGTCTGTCCTCATAGGAGAGGTGTCCCATCCCTTGGATCATTTCTGTGGCCCTCCTCTGGATGTGCTCCAACAAGTCCATAGCTCTCCTGTACTGAGGACTCCACATCTGGATACAGTACTCCAGGTGAGGCCTCACCGGCACAGAGTATAGGGGCAGGATCACCTCCCTCACCCTGCTGGCCACACTTCTTTTAATGCAGTCCAGGATACAGCTGGCTTTATCAGCTGTGAGGGCACACTGCTGGCTAATGTTCAGCTTCCTATCTACCAGTACCCCCAGGTCTTTTTCTGCAAGTCTGCACTTAATCCTTTCATTCCTCGGCTTGTATTGGTAGTGGAGGTTGCCTCAACCCAGGTGCACTTGGATTTGCTGAACCTCATGAGGTTCACTTGGGCCTACTGCTCAACCCTGTCCAGGTCCCTCTGGATGGCATCCTGTCCCTCTGGTGTGTTGAACACACCCCACAGGCTGATAGTTAGGGTTTTTTGATAACTATAACCAAGCTACTGCCTATCAGTCTGTAGTTTAGATAGGGTTAGCTTAGATCCTGCTAAAATTTTGAGGTTACCTGCTGAGCATGAAACCTCCTATGTTTTCAAAGTGAAGACACTGCTTAAAAGCGTTGCTAGTAGCTGCAGTTTGTTTTACATAACTTACGAATGAAAAGAGGGGAAAAAGCACTTCTTTGGTCCAGAAAGGGCACGACACAGAAATGCACTAGGGGACTGATTTTGAAATCCTTGTGAAAGTAAAGTCTTCACTAAAGCCGTATGAGTATATTAAGGACTCCTGGATCTTCAGGAAGAATTAGAAAAATAATGGCCAATCCGTATATAAAGGATCCTTAACAAAGTTCTCAAGCTAGAAATGTGATGGCAAGATGTTTGTAATTTTTTAAAAAATGATCCCAAATGTAGTTCTTGGTTTATGGCTTAAACCCAGAGCCAGCATGAGTATCTGAGCTCACACAAAAAAACCCTGAAATTCCACTTAGTCCAGTTAGCCACTACACCTGGCCAAGTAGAGAATGCTTCACCTAGGAAAAACCAGACTGGTCCAATTCTGACAGACATCTGGATTGCGTTTGTTGATACAGAGTTTCAACATTCTTATGCTGTTTCTAAGTGTTGTGTATGGAAGGGTAATATCAAAACTATGGGGAGAAAGGACTTATACAAGGTAGTCTGTATTATTTGTGAGGAAAACTGGTGGTGAAACACGAACTCGTCATTCCTTATACTGGCAGTAATGCCGTAGTGATTTGCTATTCAAGAATAAATAATAAAATTAAACTATGTTTAAATATGTGTTCTGACTCCAGCACACCTTGCTAGTGTACTGGTTTCACAATGGCCTCCTGACCACTTCTGTCTTCCTATTTCCACTAAAAGGAGCTGTTTGCAACTGAGATTTAAACATTGTAAGATTTGATAAATGAGCTTTAACCTGAGGTCTCTTGCTAATTAGGATATATGAAACATATTTCAGTTAACAGACCATCTTCTGAAGCCATTTGAGGACTAAGACTCGTTCAGGAAGCATTAATTAATTCAGTGCCTAACTACTTGGATGGTAGGGCCCACTGGCCATATGACGGAAGTACAACAACTCTTCTCATAAAAAGCTGCCCTTTAGCATTAGCTGAACCAGACTTAAGTACCTAATGAGCAATAATGATGTTATTCAGAAACAATTCTGTTTTATCATACTTTACTCTATTATACCAAAATCAGTTTTCCAGTGGTTGAAACGAGAGTACCAGCAGTGCCCATACACTGACCCAGGCTGTGCTAGTGTAATGCATGTGTAAAAGAACAAGACTCAGAACACAGTCTCATCAATAAAACAGCGCAAGTTGAATTCATGTGGATTTACTGTATGTCATTTGCTGCCCACATGAGACCTTCCACCCTGACTTGGAGCTCTACAGAAACTCTGGGAATGGGAGGGGGGCTTACATTCATGTGTGTCAAATGTGGGGCTCAGGATAATTGGATATACTTACTATTCCTTGCCTTGAGGAGATATTGGTGTGTAAACCCGGTTTTTCCCAGCCAAACCATGGTTTATAAGCCTCTCCAAATGAACATGGGCTCCAGGAAGAGGATGAATTTTGAAATCCATTTCCTATAGAATAAGAGGAAAAGGAAAATATGTCATTCCCTGCCTACTGTTTTTCTGCCACCTACTCTCATTTTGATGTTCTCTGTCCAGGTTATTTTAGATATTCTTTGTATGGAGGATTTATAATTTAATACCAAATTTAAGTATTTCAAGATATTGACATAATGGGGGATTTTGATTTTCTAGAATGACCCAGGAACACACTGTAATTGCAACACAGGCACAAAATAACTATTGCACATGTCACAAAACATAGGAATCATGTCACAAAACAGACATGATTCCCATTAGAGGTGTCCATATGCTCACACATGTTGGTGCTGGGCATCCCTCATCACTAGAAAGGAGTATACAGATTGAAGCCAGCTCAAACCCATTGCTCTTTTAAAAGTTCATGGTGTTGGTTGTTCACTTTTTATACTCCATGTGGGAATGAGCCACGCACACCTTCCCCAGTCTGATCTGGCTCCACTGCAAAGACATTCACGCTTGATTAACTCCGGAAAGACCCTTCACACCACCAGCTTATCTATTCACCTGTTGTAGCCACCTATGTAGATGAAAGACCTCATTTTGGGCTGAGATCAATTCAGCTTTCTTTGCAGTAGATGTGGTCAATCTTCCTAAGAAGGGTTTATCGATTGCTTATACTCCGAGGACCATTGTGTTCTGTAGAGTGAGTGGCTGCACACGTCTCAGGGGATGTCGGGCAGGGGACAACAAGCAGTGCTGATAACAAGCTATGGGGCTCAGCCTGAAGGGGTAGGCAAATGGAAACGGCTTCCTGCTCTTGGTGCTGAACTTTACCACTGGCTCCAACTTTAACCAGCAGCAAATGGGAGGGTGAAAGGTTTCTTTTCCCTGCCAGGGAAGAACCTGCTCAAGCTGCCTCATATTTTATTCTGAGCATGTACAGCCGTGGTTATGATGGAGCAGCTGCTGCTCTAGAAGTTCACAGGAAAGTCTACCTGGTGATAATTTATTCATATGCTCTGGTCTTCAGTTGTCAGTGTCCTGAAGGTGAAGATCAAAACAGCTTAGTGTTGTAAGTGTAACATTTCCGTCAAGTTAAAAATACATGTTGGGCTGTATGAGATTCTTACTGTATTTGCCTACTTGCTTAGTCACTTTTAATTAGCATTATTAAGTAAATAAGCTCATTTATATCAACAGAGAAATAAGTAATAAGGTGTCTCAGATGGCCATCTAATCCAAAATTCAAAACTAGAAATTAGAAAAACAATTGTTTCTTTAACTTATTTTTAGGAAATTTTAATTCCTTTCAGCCATGTAAGTGAAAGTGAAAATATAAATGCTTAAGGTAATACAAAGTAGATTAAACACATTTTCTTTCAAAACTATATACTCTCAAAGAAAATCTCCTATAGCTGCATCTGTGCGGAATCCTCTGCTTCAGATCTTTCTCATTTTTGTCCAGAATTGTTGAGCTTGTTTTCAAGTGACCCATAACTTTGTTAAGGATATGAAGGTAATTGGATATTACACTTACCATTCAGTAAATTGAGAAATGTATTTTAGCTGTGTAAATAAAGCTGACTCAGCGCTTTCCTCCCAGTTTAATAGCCTTTTTGCTTGCAATAAAGAAGCGAAGCCCCGGTTTCATATTCTACCACAACAGAATTCTTGCAATTGACTTGAAAACACAAACCAGAGTGCCTGTCAGCAGGGGGAACGTGTGCCACCAGCCCTGTCACCACCGCCCCGGGATGCCAGGAATGCCAGACGAGCCATGAATATGATTTACTGAGCCAGACCTGCACCCGAGTTGCAGGCCAGATGAAACACATCTGGAAGATTGCCCACTGGAAAGTCAGGAATGGACATAATTTAATGCCAGAGAATTTTTGGGAACGGGCCCAAAAATATCTTCTGTGGGAGGAAATGAGAGAGGAAATGGCTTGTTATTCAGAAAGAGAGAGAAGGAGAGAGAGAAGTGAGCTGTGAAGGTGAGGATGTGGCTGGCAAGGAGGAGAAGGTTCATGTACAATACATGGGGAGGAAAAGAGCTGTTGGAGTAGGAAATATCAATAAACCAGCAAAGATAAGGAGGAAACAAGGCCTGCTTGGACACTAAACAGTTCTCAGTGGAAAAGTCCAGTCTAGCCAAGAATAATAATTTACAGATAATTAAAGGAAAGGGCTGGTACAAATATGTAAAAAATTACAAAAACCTCAAAGCAGACCTAAAAATGCATTAACCTTACGATTCAGCATATTACAATTGACAGCAAACAGGAAAAGGAAAGACAGACATCATGTAATTAGATCCCAGCCAACCTCCCTTTTAATAAATGTTATCAGTCAAATTTTTATGTTGACTCAGGCATTAGACATTACTTTCAGCCCAGAATTATATCCCGAATTGTTTGATGTTGGAAATTGCCACTTAGCAGGAAAAGTTTTTGAATACAACTGGTTCCAGGGACTTGCATTCAGAGAAGCAGTAAAGTATCTTAAAACCCTCATGTTTTGTTTTTGTAGAGACTCAGAAAGAGACAAAATAATCTGTGTATTGGCAGGAGAAAAATCTTGCCCAGAAATAGGTGTTCCAAGTTGACATTAAAATATTGTGAGGAAGCTTGTAGCATTATATCTGATCTGAAAATAAAACAGCAGTAGGATTTCATTCTCTGGTGTCCCTTCTTATGTACTGAAAATTTCAAAAATTGCAGGCAGAAAAAGATAGATTTTCATTAAGTCAGTTTGAAAAAAGCTGAAATTGAAAGGAGGTGTGTCAGGAGGTAAGCTAGTGAGCTTTATACATCTCTATACTTGCTATAGTGTGTGAGAGCTGCTCTATAGGAAAGAAAGACTTTTTTACTGTAGCAAGAGGCATAAAACATGGTACTCGGGCTCAGCTCTGCCCCTCTATCTGCCCCCCAGTGGCCAAGTCCAATCCTTTTACATCTAGAAAGTCTCCTAGAAGAACTAAATAATATCACTCAGAATTCCCTTAGGACACTAAGAGAGCTAAACAGAATCATTTTCCTTTTCAGGTGGAGAATTTGCTATTCACTAAAACATCAGGAGCATGAGCATCCTCATGGTGTTTTAACAAGAAATGGCTACGGAGGCATTTTCTGTTAATATTTCAATGTACTATAAGGTAATGAAGATCTGCAAAGGTTTGTGGGACTGAATATATACATACATACATTTTTAACACAACTTTTGACACAGAAAATACACTATTAGCAAACGAATCTGTCTTCCTATACTTTCAGATTTCACTGGTGCTTAAGGGAAGGTTTAGTTCTTTTATCTCTGGGGGATGAGGATAAAACCATTTTATGACACACACATCATTTTTGTGACATCTGAAAAAAAATGTATGGAACCAAATATGAGAGTATGAGAGTGGGGCAAGTCAGTATCTTAACCCAGCATGCTCCAAAACTCATATGTAACTGAAAACTTCCTGTTAAAATAACAAGAAAAAATAGCTTATTTTTTTTCATGTTGCAGAGTTAAGTCTTGGTTTCATTAAAACTTATTTACTACTGGTGTATATATGCTTGAATTGCTTCATAGCCCACTTTCCTGTTCTCTAGGATGATAGCTAGAGGCAATCAAACAGTGGCCAGCAGTACAATGCCCCTTTGAACAATGTTCCACAGTAAGGACATCTGTTGTGCAAACAATCTGTCTTTCAAGGACTGAAAGAGGTGTTACCAACATTTCACTTCCTCATACAAATCTCTAGGTTCCTAAATTCCATGCACATGCCATCATAAATAGTCTAGTTTTCTTTGTGAAGACACACAGCTTGATTTGGGTATTAAAAGCATCTTGAAATTCATACATCCGGACTGGATAAGACATTTCTTCATCTGTACGGCCTATATAAATATTGTTGTAGGGGAGATTCAGCTGACCCAGCAACTGGGAAAACTGAGTCTGCTGAAGGCAAATGTATTTCTTATTTCTTGGCTACAATATTAATAAGTGAGGTGTGAAATTCCCCTTTCATGACATGGTATTCACAAGTAACTCAAAGCAAAATATTTGTGCTACATTCTGTTCACCTTACTCACTCCATTAGTCCTACCACCTTCAGTGAGGCTAGTGCTGCACATAAAACAAGCTGGGTTTGACTCCTAGTTCTACTTTGGGCAGTTTGGCTTTACACAGTGATGGACTAGGGAAACAGATGCATGAGACGAATTTAAATTGGGCCTATTTCCTCCAGGCCTAGCCACCGCTAACATTCAGTTCTAGGTTTCATGGTACCACGGTCTTGTATGAATGGCAGCAATAGCACAAAGGCCTTCTCCTGAGATGGATTTATAGAATCATTTAATGAATCATAGAATGGATTGGGTTGGAAGGGACCTTAAAGATCTTCTGGCTCAAAGCCCTTGCTGTGGGTTTCTGGGAAGAGCACAAGACTGTGAGGACCACTGGTATCTGGGCCCAGAGCTGTGCTGTAGGGCTGCAGGAGATGTGGTTGGTGCTTTTGCAGTACATAAGATAAACTGGATAAGCACCTAGATTTAAATGAGCAAGAGGGAAAATGGCAACGTTGCAGGAAGCCTACTACTGGCAGAGAGCTTTATTTGCAGATGACGTGGAGAGCACTGGCTGCTTGGTGATTCCTGCACCCAACACAGCTGTGCACAGAGGGCCCAGTTAAGCCATGTTTCTTGTCAGGAGGGGGCATTTGCTTTGGAAAGGGTGCAAGTTTCTTATTAAATGATGACTTTAAAAAGTTTTTAACCCCTGTGGGTTTCTACAGCATCTCAACATAAGTTGCCAAAGATTTCTTTCATTAAGGCGCTTTCCAATACTAATCTACTTAGTCAATATCTTGCAGTTCTGCATATGTATGCGAGGTTTGTAATTTCAGCTTTAAATGCCGACAGAATTTATTCCGGTTTTGCTGTCGCAGGGCTCCTCTCCCCGTTCTCAGTGGAGCAGCTCTGCTGGGTGACGACCGGAAGGTGGGCTGCGATAAGCGTGGTGCTGCTGAGCCTCGCAGCGGCAGCAGCCTCTAAGCTGGAGATGCATGAAGCAACTGCTTGGATGGGCCACGGTGGCCGTGCGACTGGAAACATCATTATCATAACGAATAGGCACAGATCTTGAGCTGGCTGACAGCGCTGGATTTACAAACCTGTGCTAAAGCGTGCCGGCTGGATGCTGTGCTGTCATTCGTTGATGTTGGACATCCAAAATGGCGGTGCTGCACACGTGGCTGAAGTCAGCAGCACCTTCACTGGAGCCATGGTGAAGCTTGTTAAACTCACAGCATTTGGTGGCTGCTTGTAATGGATTTTTTGTTTGCTTTATGGAGAGTTTCATTCACATGTTTTGAAGAAGCTTGGCAGCACTTGAGTGAGCGCAGTTCATGGTGGAAAATGAAGGGCAGAGTGGCAAATGGTCAGGGTATGCCAATAGCTTGCAAGTTCAGAGGATTCAGAATGCCAAGGCAATCCTTTAGCTAGTTCGCTGTAATAAGAAATAATTCTGCTGATCTAATATGAATGCAACATACTGAAATGCTAATGTGCCTTTGGGTCTGAAGAACTCACAGAAGAGTGATGCCAGCACTGTGTCGACAGTGACATTACCTGCATTATGATATTCACAAACACATCCGGGGGAAAAAAAGAAACAAACAGATCAACCGATTCATCTTTTAAAGCAGGAATAGGCTGTGCTTACTTATTACAAGTCTAAAGGCATGTGAATAATCTTCCTCCTTTAATTCTGTATGCACTTTAGTAATCCCCATTTCCTCTGCTCCTTGAGCTGGCTGAGCTTGTGCACAGTGAGCAGAACACGTTCCCTTCCTACCACCCGCAGTTCCTGCCCGTTGAAGCTAGGCACTGAAATTCACATTTCGGCACCCACTTCCCAAACTCTAAGAGCCTCTGAAGAATAATTCTGCAAGTTTGATGCTAGATTTGCATATGCTTCTCCACATAGAAGTAGTAAGAAAAAATGCACCATATTTGAGGTGAAAATATGAGCTTCCCTGGCATTACTTGTCACTGCTGACTTTTCTGTGACCTGTCTCATGGTGAGGAAAAATCAAAGAAAAAAGACAAAAAGAAGTATCCATTATGTGGATCTTGATTAATGGCTCACCCTGAATGTTACCTGTCTGCCCGTGACCACATCCTGCTAAACTTGCTCACAAGAACAGAAACAGTAACTAGGTGCAGAGATGGTTTTGGAAATCCTCACGTCCTTTGTGATCCTTGTATGAGCCATGCCTTGGTGCCCACGCCAGGGCATCCCTTTAAAGCTTCCAGGAGGACAGAACAAGCAGGGATTTTGGCCAGCAGGTTGCCTCCATTCTTAACACATACAAATGCAGAACCTAAGGCAGGGGGATCTGCTCCCCTCCATCAGAGTTTGCCATGCATAAGCTCTTTTAGCAGTTTTTAAACAGGGAGGGAAATATAGTCTGCTTGTCAAACACCAACTGGACATACATAAAATGCACTCAGGAGCCTTTATAGATTTGCTGTATTTTATAAAAGATTTAGTTTCACTCTCTGCAAGGTCAAAAAGCAACATCAAAAGAGAGAGCTCCTTCTGGGATCTTGTCTTCTGCACTGAGCATTACCACACGCAGGCAAATAGTGGGTGACTCATACCTGCTGTTTCTTGACTCTGGGTTAAATTTCAAACATAAATTATGTCAATCTGCTCATGTAAATTTTCCACAAATCATCGCTGGGTTGAGTTATATGGCGCACTTTATTTTGTCCAACTGCAGGTATATTTGAATTCAAGCAGGCTGCCAAGTAAATATTTAAAGGTGAAACATATGAATGAAGACAAAGAGCAGCCACTAAATAGTGATGCTATGGTCTTTTTCAAGCTGTAAGAGCTGCAGGAATATCATGCAAATATAAAAAGTTATCTTGATTAGAAATAATTCATGCTATAATAGCGTATCCTGAGCAGTGAATAAAGATGTGTCATTTAAAGAAATTATAGTTTTAAAATTTAAAGTCAAACATTTTTTAATTAGAGATTGTCTTCTTTCCTTCCAGGCCATGATTATATAATTATTATTCAGGATATTACAAATGCCAGAAGATGCAAAAGAATTAAGAAGCAATTAATTATTAATAAATTGTAATCATAGTGCAAAATTGTGGAGTATTGAAGGTATGGAATAAGAATTGTCTAGGAATAATGATGGAAAAGAAATTGTTAAAAAAATGCTTTTTGTTATTGTTGGAGATTTATTCTTTTTTCCTTTTTGATCATAGGCTAAGTTACAACCATCTGTCTGTTTCTGCATCTATCTAAATATGTGCCTGAATATATTTCAGGGGGTTATGTTTAATTCACCAGGCTAGCAGAAAGCCACATCCACTCAAGATGCATTCACTTTTTAAAGCTTCAGATAAAGGGGTCGAGGTCATAGCTGAGCCAGCTTGTAGAATAGGAATTGAATCACAGTAACTTTTCCAGGTTGAGAAATGTAGGCAGGAGTTTTGCTCCGTTATTCATTTCTCTTTAAGAGCCTTCAGTTCTAGCTCATGCTTAAGAACATTTTTACACTCTCCCTTTGTTTTAGAACTTCCTAAGAACAATTTTTTGTTGGCAGTCAGAAAATATGAATAAGTTGGGTTTAAAAGTGCTGCTGCAGGTTTTGAGTGCCTGGGTCTGTATTTCAGATGACCCAAAGAAAAATGTTCCCAACAGATTTTTGGAGAAAGGATCAGTCACATCACGAATAAAACTCATATGTTTACAAAAGAGAAAGGAAGCACACATCTTAATAAGCAACACTGAGAAATCTAATGTAAAGTTGAGAGGTAAATTCTTACCTACTTGTAAAGTGGTTCTTCATGTATAACGCATGGCAGAAAATAAGAATCAGTTCTCTGTCTGGAAACAATGTCATTTAATATTGAATATCCATTACCAAAGATGCAGTATTGAAGTTATCATTTTAAACCTGGAACAGGCTGCCGAGTGGGGTTGTGGATGCTCCCTCCCTGGAAACATTTAAGACCAGGCTGGATGGGGCTTTGAGCAACCTGGTCTAGAGGGAGGTGTCTCTGCCTATCGCAGGGGACTTGGAACTTGATGATCTTAAAGGTCCCTTCCAACCCAAATCATTCTAATAATTACAGAGATTAAAATTTCCCAATTTAGGAAGCCTACCATTTGGAAGCCATTACAGGTTCATGACTTAGGTATCTAAATCTGATTTCATTAAAGGAAGTCCTAGCACCAGTAAGCAGGGAACATAATAGACAAGAAGTCTGGAGATATTAGTGACACAAATAGCACAAGAGACAATTTAATTAGTGAGGAAATCTTCTCCTATAATTCCAGGCAGATCATCAGGAACCAGTAAAGCTGTTTTTAGCTTAACTGAGGGATAGTATAAAGGACTGGGAAAATTACCTCTTTGCCAGAGAGGTTATGCAACACAGAGGCACAACATGGAATTAGGAGAATCTACAGGGCCTCTACTACGCGCTGTGCTATGCTATGAGAAACTCAATGAACATAGCAGGCGTTACTGATGATAAATCTCAGTACTAATGGCATTTTGGCTCATAAGTATGTCTGAGTTGCACACCATGGTATTAGGCTGTCGTGACTTTGAAGCAAACCTTGTATCACCGTATCTGGTCTCACTTGTCACAGGTAGCTGTGACAAGCTCCTGCCTAACATGGAGCTATTTTATTGGTGTTGTTCAAAAAGACTGCAATAAGTCATCAATAAAAATGTTTCATTACTGTTATTTGAAGAAATCACAGCTTAGTGGCTTAGTACCCCCAGATCTTCCCTATCTGACTATGACAGATTTGTCAGCACTAAACCCCATGGAACACAGGAAGCTCTGAGAGGAGGATTCTCCTGTGTGTGCAGTTATTTTGGTGCACAATTTCAGGTGATTTGCCAGTGAATTTTGGGCATAAGCAGATCAGTGGTTTTTAAAATTCAAGAGTAGGGCCGATGGAAGTATGTCTTAAAAATGCAATGTAAGAGTGTAATCAGCTCAGCTCTCTGTTCACTGACTACTACTTAACAGCTTCTTCTCTTGTAAGAAACTATAGCAACTGAATGCAAGATGCTATTTTTATTTTGAAAAATGAAACATAATTATTTAGAATATTTTCTAAAAGAGCACTTCATAACCTAAGAAAAATGTAATGCAATAACAACATCTTAAGATATTCTTTCATTCTGAGTAGTACTGCCTCTGTGTATAGTGTATAGTCAGAGTAACATTAAGTAGAAATATAAATGACTCACAATTATGTTTCTGATAGGTAAAAAGACTCAGGGACCTATGACAGACCAGGAAGTACTTCAAAATCGTTCTGTAGTTGTTGTGAGGCTTTTGGGTATGAGAAGTTAGCCTGAGACTCCATTACCTTGCTTTACAACTTTTTTATAGCCCACATGCCAAAACAGCACTAGTTTAGTTTTGACATACACATTCACATACTTCTTTGGAAATTATTACTACTTTTATTTGCCAAATTGGAATTGAAGAGAATTCCAAACCATGTGGCATTCTTTTTGTATGTTCAACCTCTGCCTAAGTTTACTGCTTATATTTACAGTCTGTTTCACAGTGTATGCTGTTGCTTCAACATTTTATTTAGCAAAATAGAAATAGAGGAACAAATAAAGGCACCAAATGTGAAGTATAGCCAGAAGGCTTTGACAGAAATAACAGCAGGGCTACTTCATCTTTACAGCATTTGATTCAGTGACATTGTAACTGACAAGGTTTCTGCTCTGAGCATTTAATTCTATAATTTAAAGTACAATTCAATACAACATGAAAAGGAGGAACATTTCATTCAGTCACACATACGAATCCAAAAGTTTAAAGTATTTAAACATGAGGTACATTTTTGTATTTTTAATTTTAGTATTTCATATGCAAAGCTGCTACCTTCATGTAAAAAAATAGTGGTAGTCAGGCACTAATATATAATGCAGATGTCTGAAATTGAACTAATAATTCATAATATGATTGTTTATTGACAGAATACGATAACAAGAATTTTGAACTCTTGGGAATTTCATAAATTACACTGGGTTTCAGAAAAAGACCTAAGCATAAGTGTATATATAATTTCTAAGTTATTCAGAAAAATAGAAAAATCTATTTGGTTGGGGAACTCTTGTACAATGTTTTACGATATTAAGTTTCATACATTAAATTAAAATCTGTACATTATAAAAGGAAATATTAAATTGGATAAAACAAACTAATAAAAAAAACTAATAAAAATGCAAGAGGTCAAAATCTCTTACCGACTCTTTGAATAAAGGGGATAAAATATGACTTTCTTAATGTTATCTGTGTTTCTCTTCAGAGGTACAACATTTTGTCACATTAGCTTCTGATTAGTTACACATATGGTGAAAAATTATTTTCTCAAATACCGTAGTCCCCATCTCCTTTTAGAGGACATTATTATTATTATTACATGTGGTTTTACTCACCAACTCTGATAATGTAGAACATAACGTTATAAAAACAAAATGCCTCAACAACCTTAAAGTTTTGCCTCCAGCATATTACGAATAAAGAGACAGAGATGATTGATGGAAACAACAAGGCAATGACTTAACTCCCCAGTAAGAGCCATGGCAATCATGAACAACGAGAGCAGGGCAACCTGTTGCATCCTGTGGTGTCTCCAGTAAAATTTACTGGCGCTGTCTTACTGGGTCTATTGTAATATCATTTAAAAATCAGATTAATTGGGTTTACTCTTAGTTGAAGCTGGTATATGATAAAGGTAAAATCCAGACGGCACTGGAGCTGCTAAGGGAAGACCCAACTCACCTACCAGAAGCAGAAATTTCACCAATATCTCTGGTTATTTAACTCTTCAGTCCCTAAGTAACAGGGTTTCTGGACAATGCAGATGTTTGAGCTGTGGCAAACAAATGAATTCGTCAAAGGTGAATCAATTATATCCAGTGGATACACTTACCTTGTGTCAGCTACTCTGCGAGAGCTTCTTTGTCATTAAAATCCTCCACCTTTCTGATATGGGTAGTAGCTGTGCTCATGTTCAGTCGATCTTAAAAAGGATATTGCAGAATTCTATGTCTGTTTGAAAAAAAAATATCTTTTTTTGAAGTGTGAAAATGTCTCAGCTTTTTTTTTACCTTAGACAGGAGATGCATGAGAAGAGACACTGTGCACGCCTCCAAGACAGTAAATACCCCACAGCACACAGATCTCTGTGTTTCCACTCCTTCTAGCTCATTGGGAAAGTGTGAGGGGGCATTCAATAAAACCAAAAGGTGGAAAATTCAGGAATGATAAGTGAAAATAATCTTTCATACAAGATTTATAAAAACTGTGAAACTCCTTATCACTGAGACTCTTGGAGGACAAGGAAGTAATAGGATTTAAAAAGGATTAGACATTTATATGCATATCTGGAGGAGTCAGAGGTATAATTAAAGATACCAAACATTTTGGAAGGGATGTTAAACCTTGCATTCAAGTCTAACACAAGCCTCTAATAATGAATGTATTTCTATGTGGACCCTCACAGGCAGAGATACTGGTACTCTGAAGGGCAATGGACATGAATCAGCTTTGGGTGCTGCAGCCCAGTTAGAGCAGCGCTGAGCCAAACCTGGGGGCTTGAGTAGAGCTCTCAGCTTTCAAAAAGGGGTAAACCACCGAGATCTGTGAGATATTCTCCTGCTTATTTTCCTATGGTGCAACCCAACCACCTGAGAATTATACAGGGACCCAGGCCAGGGTAACCAAGAGCTTCCATTCCTATTCCCGACTATGTATTTCTTCTTATGGTAGACCCATAACATTGTATTTTGGCGCCTGTGTGAGGTGAATACAAAAACAAAATTACTTCAAGAAAACACACAGAATATAAGGTATAGAAGATCCTTCCATATTATGCTTGTTTTTCTCGCTGGGTTTTAGCAAATTTATTAATGCCACTTTTGTATGTTGCTGCAATAGTAAATCATCTGCTTTGGTAAACACTACATCTTAAAATGTGGGCCTAAATTTTTCAATATGAAGTTAATATTCAGTTGCTTCTGTAATTTATTCTCAGAGGGTTTTTCTGAGGCTATTGTATATTCAAAGAGCATTTTCTCTCTCCAAGATACTATTGCAATATTCTTGACAGCAAAGAGGAAATACGTTTACACAGGCATGTAAATAAGTAGTCTAAAACTTGTTCTCTAGGTTTGATATTAAGACTTCTGATGTTCTCCCCAGCTGACAATCGCAGCATCACACTGAGGATGAACACAGTTTTGTTTTTTTGTAGGTAGCAGGGAGTGATTTCTCTTTTCTATGAGCCATCTGTCTCAGTCATAGAGGGCAGTGTCACAATTCACTTGGACAGTGGATGTAACCACGCTTACTCCTGCCATACTGTTACAGATGTGATAACCCATGATAGAAAGAAGGCTCCTCTGTTTCACTTCTCCATCTATAAATTGGGAATAGCAACTATTTCTCATCTTACAAAGATACTTGAACATAGGAAGTTCCATACAAACATGCAGAAGAACTTCTTTACAATAAGGGTGATGGAGCATTGGAACAGGCTGCCCAGAGAGGTTGTGGAATCTCCTTCTATGGAGATACTCAAGATCAGCCTGAATGCCTACCTGTGTGACCTATTGTAGGGTACTTGCTTTGGCAGGAGGGTTGGTCTCGATGATCACTTGAGATCCCTTCCAACCCCTAAAATTCTGTGATTGTGATTTTGTGATACTGCATATGAACATATATATACAGATGACCATGTATCGTGTGATTGGCACAGTAATTGGAAGAAAACCAACTGTTGGAGACATATTCACCCAAATCTACAGTGACTTTTGATCATGGTGAGAAGTCAATCTGAATAATCTCAGAAACATCCTAGAAAAAAAGTTGGTTTTTAGCACTATTCTTGGAGAATGGTGGCAGAGGAAGACAATGGGCTTTCTCCGTGCAATGAAGATACCATCTGAATGCAACTTAAGAGGGGGCCATAGCTACTGTACTACAAAGCTGGGAAGTGTGTAACTGTCAATGACTCTTTCATGCTTGTATAGGTGATTTCTTGCACCAGAGCTGCTGAAGATGACATTCCATGAACATTAACTATTCTGTTTTGCCCAGAGCTTAGGCAGTTTGAACAGAGTTGTTCAGATGGTACTTCAGGTGTGGATGTGATTGAACACCTTTCTTGTAGTCACAGAATTCTGAAGGAGCATGTCTACAATTAAGGTCCTCTGTGCTCTCCCATGTACCTTACCAGAGATACCTACACACTGGAGAAATAATCAGGACAGACTACAACCACTTAAAACTTTAGTCCATTAGCTGTTGTTGAATCCAGCATAGCTATATGAAATCACAGTGTGATTTCCTTTTTTTGTCTGGAATTTTGTATCTAGGTAAAGACGGCAGGGAGTCTAAAAGACAATGGGAGAGGTTCTTACAACACATACAAATATCCCAAATGTTAATATTTAGCTTTAATAGCATTTACTGTGCATCTATCACACAGCAACGAAGCCCATAATTCCCATGTATCTACTTACATATATAACCATCATGGTTGCACCTGCAGACTCCCAGAACAAGTGGGCAAATTTTGCTCATTGTCAGTAACAGAATGTTTCTGCATGTCTGTTCTCTTGCTGAGTGATGCTTGTCCATGCATGTTAGCTGCTGGTGGTGCAGAAAACAGTAGCTGAAAGAACTGCAGAAAAGTCAGGTACAATGGGCAACATGCAACCCCTGATACAGCTACAGAGCCTTTCATATTCTGGTAACACCAAGTTACTTGATGTGGAGCTCCAGTCTTCGCTTCTTTCACCCGTACATCTCCCGCCAATATTAGTAGGAGCTACATGCATATAGTTATAGACTATAGGTGGGCTGGGGGGGTCCATAAGTGGAAGAGTGACAGAAAAACAAAAAAATCCTCTGTTCATTCAGGTAATCTTCCTTCTCTCTTTCTGAGTTTTTATTTCATCCTCACAGTTTGGCATTTTTCTGCTTTCAGTCTGCAGTGTTAGTGCTGAATGTTGATAAGACCATCCTTGGTGCAGCCTCTAGAACTCATTCAGATGCGGAACAAAACCATGGTTCTTTCCTTGCACTGTGTAATAGCAAACTGCCCATTATACACATTTCTGGCCAAAAATCACCTCAGTAACATCACTGTAAATCCCAAATAATACCAGTTCTGTTGCCAAACATGTCAGAGGATTTACAGGGGGATGGCATGGAATGCATGTGACAACAGTGTAATGAACTGTGTTAGCTGCATTAACTTCACATTTAAAAATAAACTTTCTTTCCATTCACACTTGTGTCCGTATTACCCTCTATAATGCCAGTTATCTGTAACAGGAAGGTTCCTATTGCTACTTTGATTAATGTTCAATAAACAGGTCTCACATACTTACATATCTTTAGTGACCTGAACTCAAGTCTGTCATCAGAAAAAATCATTATATCACACTAATGCATAATAATAATTAAAACTTCTTCCTGAGATTTTATATTCACTTATTTATTCTCATAGTAAATACAAGCAAGAATTATTGCCATTGTGTAGTCCTAATTCTTCATGCAGGCCATGAGTGGGAAAGACTGCAAAGGCCAGGTGTTTAAACGGGATAGGCAGGCACCTGTTCCTCACTGCACAGTGTAGAGGCACTGCTCACCCAAGGACCAGTAGAACTCTAGACAGACAGTGAATGAATCATGTATTTGGTGTAGCAGAGGCACCTTTTTTTTTCAGATGGGTAAGGATTGAATATGTCCTGATTTTGTACTGATCAAAACTTGGCTGGTTTCTGTCAGAGTAAGGCAGGGGATCTGAACAAAAGAAACCCACATAAAAGTAAATCTAGCAGAAAGAATACATAAAATAAATGGTGTGTTAGCTGAGTAGAGTCCTCCAAAATGGATTAAGGGATCAGGTCAGCCAGTGCCTCCAGACAGCTTCTCAAATCTGAAATACCCTGGTGTTCACTGTCAGTAAATGTCCTGATGGAGGCTTCTTAAAAAATGGGAACCCTAACTGGTCATCCCCTCTGGAAATGTACATAAAAGTCACAGAAACAGTTTAAAAAATAATAATAGAAGAATAGGTTATTTACAAGTCAGTCTTTGACCAAAGGCCAAATCTCCATCTACTGATGTGGAGTGGCAGTTCTTTAAACCTTAGGCTAACATCTTGCTGTATTCCCAAGCTTTAAATAATTTTCCTTTGAAATGTGGAGTTTAAAAACCTCAATAAAGTATGCACGCACAGCCTTCATACTGAAATCCAAATCTGAAGTGCTTGCTCCACAAAGCGTTCTGTATTACACACCTGGGGCATACCATACATGAAAGGCTCCATATGATTCACCTCCCCTCCCCATATAACCTTGTATTTTTTTAATCTCTTTACTTAGTCAGAACAGAAAGATCACTTGTAAAGATTACAGCAAAAAATACAGAATCTAGAAAATGGCATTTCTTTTTTGCTTTAGGAATAAACAGGGAGTGGCTAAATCTGATTGTTTATCTCAAACTTTACACCAGCTTTGCCACGGGCTTATTCACAGATCTCTCCTGACATTAGGATGAGCCACACAGCCTGTGTCTGCAGAAGCATATGTCCCAGCATTGAGTCCTAGGGGTTTCCTTTCAAATTATGTCCCAGCCCTGCAAGTGGGACTTAGCAACAAAAACAGTCGAAGAAAACTGTGACATTTAAGATATTAAACAGAGAAGTGGAAAACAGGAAGAGTGGTTTACCAAAATGGTGAGCTGATATTCTCTTCTAAATTAAACCTAATGCTCATTTCCTCTAAAAAAACCTTCTGTTGATGCACCATTAATTTTGAATAGACATGTATGATTTTATCTGATTTATTCTTTACTGTCAGCAGCAAATGTATTTGGACACTAGCAGCTTGCTAATGCACGAGTCTCTCCCCGCCTGATAACTATTAAGGAAACAAATAGCAGAACTTTACTTTTCAGCTGGTAAAAAATATCCAAAGCAGTCATGTCAGGAGCAAGTGTGATCATCCTGCCTTTTGCTCTGCTCCTAATCACAGGAGAGACATGACATAAGCCACTGCATGGGCTCAGTCTCAGAAAAGGCAGTACTGTATAAGCTGCTAAGATGAGCTCTAGGGTGCAAGGCGCATGGGAGGGTGGGTGTCACGAATTCTGAAGGCTGCTGGTTTCAGCCCAGGTAGTTTTGCCTGTTGCAAGCTTTGCTGTGGTGCTGACTCTATCCTACTGGTAGAAACAGTGTTGGGATATGGTAACACTGCAGAAAGAATTACACATCAAGAAGAAAAAAGTCAGGAATGGGACTTTATATCCATTGGCATTCCCTGCCAACAGGCTGCAAATTAGTTTAAAAACTAGAGCCATAAGAAAAAAAGATCAAAACCAGTGACAGACTGCAACTGACTGGAATTCAGCAAGGCTCAGGGGTGGGAATGAGATAGCTGTAAACCACCTTTGCACCTCTCTTAATTTAGTGCTGATCTTGTTCCAGTTTAAATTGGAGAATCCTGACGGCTGCTCTGAGTTGTAAGAGTTGCCAGCATTCTCAGGAGGTTTTCTTCTTTCTGCTGTTTGTGAAGTGAAAGTCACGCAAGGAAAGTATCTCGTGTCAATCATGGTCTGGGATTCCTTTGATGCTGGCATTTACTTAAACTTTTATACTGTTTTAATATTTCAGAGCTAACTTGTGACAAGGGCAGTAACAATTAAATTAAAGCAAATAAACTGGTTGGCTTTAGATCTACCTTATCAATCCCAGTTCTTCCACACATTTCTTAATGATTTTGCCACTGAACTGTCAAATGCATGATTTAAAAAAGGTGACTGCTAAAAGTCTTAATGCTGATGAATTTGATCCTGAGTGCTCTGTTCCTACTCAGTGCAAATACTAAGCAATTAATTCTTAGCCATGACTTATGTCAGTGTCAATTAAAGAGGGGTCTGGCACAAGAATTTTCAAAAATAAAAGCCACAGTATCTTGCAGGATGTCTCCACATTCTGCTTCTTCTTTCTTTCTTTTTTTTAAATATCAAATGAAAACAGAAAATATCTAATTGAAATGGATAAATAAGTGAAAGANAAAATATTTAGTTCTCTCAAGTCTCACTCTCTTCCCTGGATATACATGCAGATGACTGCAAATCCAACAGTTATGGGCACATAAATGCTTTAAACCCTGGTCCAGTTTAGGATAATCAAAATTAAACAGTCATCTGCAGCTGCTGTGATGAGGGGAAGGGTTAAAACAACAAGGCGTTCTGTGGGGCGATAGTTCACATGATGGTTTAAGAAAAATAATAAGGGAGTTAGCAGAGAGTTGCAAGCACATTGGCTCGCAACTACCAATTAACCCTCCTTGTTAGATAGGTAATTTATTCCACTCAGCAGCATCAAATATCAGACAAAAAGGTGGCCAAAACAGTAATTATCTTTGTGGAATTCAAAGGCATGAAAGCCATAATTCCTAAGAAATAAAAACAGAGTTCTTTTCACAGTATATGCTTCATCTAAAGACTGTAATAAGAGCCAGCCCTAGCTGTGACCCTTTACACTTCAAGGTGAAAAAGTAGGTTAAAGAAAGTAATGGCAATAATCACGGGGCTTTTCTACATAAAACAGTCTGTGAGTGGAGGTCAAAGATCAAACACTCAGGGCACTACCTGCGTCACACAAAGATCTCTTCCACAATAGAAATGAAGAGCAGGACTGGCAGGAGAGAGCAATAAGACTAATCAATTCTAAAATTATTAGGAAAAGAAAGAGACCAAAAAAAAAAAAAAAAAAAAAAAAAAAGATTTCCAAAGTCTGGATTAGATTAAAAAGAATTGCACCCATTCTCTCCTTATTTTTTTTTTAATAAGTCTGAGGATTTCCTGCACTTCACAGAAAGCTTCTGTCAGGAATGAATGTTAAATATTTCCATTTCATCTTCATCTTCACCTACCAGCTACATTCTTTTGCGCCACCTGAAACAGGCTTTAAATTCTTTTTTGAACTCGTTTGAACACCTTTACAGAGAACTGAAGATCTGTATCCCTTGGGATTATATTCTAATTTTTTGCTGTTGTTAAGCTTTTGGATGATTCTTGCACCACAGCAAGTTATATCCCTAATCTGAGCTTGTATGAGTTATAGCAGCACGTTTCATGTTAAGCACCATCAAATGAAATACACTTCTTCTTTCCCCCATTACTCCAACAGTTTGAGAGTTCAAAGGTAGATCCCCACAATGGCATTAAGAGCCATCTGGACTTGCTGTATTGCTGAGGGGGCATTTTGTTGCAGGTTTCATGCATGCTAATAAAGATACTTTTATTTTTCACTTGAGCAGGTTAAGACATGCATCCAGTTGCCCCATTTATATTATTCTTTTTTTTACAATCTTGATATAGACCAGTTTTCAGTCTCACAGTGTATATTTTAATATGAAAATACCACCCCACTTAGATTTGCTGGAAGGGCAGCAGACATCTCAGGATTGAACTCCGGCAGAGCAGAGTAAGGACGTGCATTCTCAGAANAGATAGCATACAGCCATGGAAAGTATACACTGCTAATTTCATCCTTGTTGCTGTGTGCAGACTAAATACAACTTTGCTTTGCTGCTGCAATCCTATGCCTCTTCTCAGCAATTGAAAGAGTTCATTACCTAGTTTCATGTTTGTGTTCCAATTCAGAAAATCATTTAAACATACACATAAATATTCTTTTTTCAGAAAGGAATTAGCACCTCTGTGGTTTTATGCCTCTTTCAAATGCAGTGCTTGCAGCGTGGTTTAAGGAGTCCAGAAATTCCACAATCAGGGATACTCACAGGAATATGCCACATTCTAAGTGCCACTGGTTTACTGCAACTTTCTCAGTAGCTGGGCAGCAACGTATCTTCTATTAGCTTACCAGTCTTGATTTCTGGATTACCAACAGCTATCTGCTTCTCAAGTTGTCTGACTGTTGGTATGAAAATTAAAATATAGAATTTATTTTCAATATTACTGTTAACACCCTCACCATCCCCCTTTTTTTTTTGATAGATCTGGCTTTGGTCAAATTGTAGTAAATATATATTTATATTATTTCACAGTTATGAAAGCATTTGTGAAGGCACGATGATGTGGTAATCACTTCCTTATTTGTGTGGTTGTTTTCTTTTATAGATTAAAACAAAGCACTTAATTCATCCTCACCAAGCTCTTACAAAAGGCTGTAGGAAAGTTGCTCTTCTGGAACTTGTATGCATGTATCTTGAAGAAATAATCATACTTTACACTTACATAGCACCCTACATGTGAGGAAGTCAAAAAAAGGCGAAGAGCAGATTCCCAAGATTTTGACAGAAGAAACCAGAGATATTCTCATGGGACTCGGAGAGTTGCCGAGCAGGGATAGAAAATATAAAGAGTGAGAAGATATTTTTTCAGGTTCTGCATCTTAGCAAAAATAGAAGTTCTCTTGGGGGACTTCTCTGAAACTTGTCAGAAAACTGAGATCTAGCCATCCTAGGCTAATGACAGTCATCAATGAAATTTGATTTTCTTTCAGCTGTCAAGTTGAAGAAATAGCTAAAAGCAAGAATGGAAAGGCACATTCTTTTTTATTTTCAGATTTTTGGGATGCTACTACCTGATGATCATTTTGCAAAAGATTTTCAATTGATGCTGTAACAGAATTTTGCAAGGGACAAGATTATAGAAGACTCATGCAAATCATGAGGTTACACAATGAAATAATACTAAATTTTAAGATTCCTGTCTAGATAATAAGAAAAATTCTTTAATTATGGGGAACTCATGACTTGTTGGAAGATCTATCTCTATTTTGACCCCATTACAAATGCAACAATACCTACACTGACACAAAATAACATAAGAAAATATGTGCCAACATTTCTGAGCATAATTTCAGAAAACATATCTGGGCTTTTTCATTAGAAAGTAATTCAAACATTAGACATCTGACAGTGGCTACTGAATCTTTCCAAAACATCTCATAGTTTACTTACTACTTATGTTAAAGAGAGTTTTTGATTTTTTTAGACAAAGTGGTTGTTGTCATAAGTATAAAAAATTATTTCCTTAATTAATCCATCACCTAAAAAGTTTACTATTCCTAAAATAATTTTATTTTAACATAACCCATTTATAACATATGTTATAATTCAGAAAATTTCTGTGAGCATGTATACTGAACAATTTTAAAGTGAGCATTAGTCAGAACCACCTGGTTGTGAAATAATATTTATGTACAAGTGTATATTTGATTTAAAAATATTATCCTACAGTCATATTTTGTGTCACATAAAAGTTAAATTAACACTTTAAGTTTTCTTTATGCTTCTTAATTTTGAAGTTAAAAGAAAAGGATAAATTATTTTTGCTATTCTGTAACTTGCAGTATGTAATATAAAACATACGTCTCCCTAAAAAACATCAAACAGGCTGCCCCTGCAAATGCAGACACACTGCTTGATTCTTCCAAGATTAGTAGTGTTGGGATTTGAGATTTGTCTCAGGCAGATGTAGATCAAAGGTAAGATGAGAAATCTGTCTAAAGGTTCTGAGCCTAGCAAAAAACCATGGAATTCCTCATTTGGGATACCTGTTTGTTCCCATGTGCTGTATCACTGAGGGGGACTGAGGTGTCCTATATATTCACTGTGGTTTCCCATTGGTACACCACTTTGTGGAATTATGCATTTTGGCAATATATTGGTTGCCAGCTTAGGCATAAAGAAGTGTTCTTTGATATGTTTCAGTATATCAGCTCTCTTTTTAATTTGTGCACAGAAATGAGAGAGACCTGAGTGAGAACCCTCCAGGACATTACTGTCTTAGATGCATACATGTTCATCTCAACAGTGACTAGCCAACTGAAAGCACCAACGCAGACTTTCAGTATAATGTTAGACATACTGTTTTCAAATATTTTCTATATGTGAACACTATTTCTTTGCTGTTTTATTTTATTATTTTCTTGCTATTTTAACTAGCTATCTCAATTTCTTTCTTCTTTTCCCTGTACTAATTTCAACATTGATAACAATAGATTGTCAGTCAGTCAATAAAAGAACTGACTTTCAGTTATACTGAAATGCCTAACATCCTTCACACCCACTTCTGCTAGGCTTTTGTGGCCTTTGGAGGTGTGAGCTGTCATGGGACAGAAAGGCTTACATGGATCTTAAGTTTTACGGATGGGCTACTTGGAGAGTATCAAGCACGTTTTCACACATACTTCAGTATCACACTGATTGGTGTAAGAAATAAATGGTCATTTTTCTCTCCATAACTGTCATCTTTTTCAGTTTCTTTGCTCCTGGGTCTTTCTTTTCCATAAGAACAGATTTCCACTCTGCTTGTCTTTGTTTCTTTTCCACGTTTATCCCCATTGCTAGGAATGCTCATGTTAGATGGGGTCCTGAGCACCATGGTCTAGTGGAAGGCGTCCCTTTCCACGGGAGGGGACTGGAAATGCACTGTCTTTAAGGTCCCTTCCAACTCAAACCATTCTGTGATTCTGTGATTCCATGCACAGACTTGCCACTGGAGTCATAAAGGAAGCCACCACTTCCATTTCTGCTTTCAGTGGTCAGTGTTCAGTACCGGGATGTATGACCACGAAAGAGAGGTCTCAGCAGGCTCCTTGTGTTGCTCCATCATCACACTCCACTGCCAGTGTGTAAGAAATCTTGCCTCAACTCCTACAGCAAAGAGAATGGATGATTTTGTGGTTATAATTTGTAACAAATTATTCCTGAGCAAATTATTTGAGAGCACTAATGAAATGAGATGGAACAAAACTGTGGCACCTGTAGAGCTCTGAGGCGTGTACTGTAAAACCAGCGCAGAAGTGACAAGTTTTGTTGTCCTCTTGTTATTATTGCTGCTCCTACTGCTACTGCTTCTGCTGCTATTTTGAGGCCCAAGAGCTCAGCCTTTTCTGAATTTTATCAGTCTTTCCGTATATCTGCAAAATGACATCATTTGCATGAAGTTCAGAGACCAAAAACAAACAAACAAAAAAAACCCAAAAAACCCAAAACCAAAAAGCAAAACCAACAAAAAACTTTTCCCATGGCAGTTCTTGAAACATTAGTTCATTTATACAAAAAATGGGAAATACTGAGATAATAATGTGCTGGAGGCTAGTAATCTCTGACTTGTTATGAGTAATTATAATTAAAGCCAGGGTGGTTTTGTCTGAGGTCACTTGCACTGCTGATGACCTTGTCCAGCTCTTCCTTCTGCACTGGCACTTGTTCACTGGCCCAAAACACTCGTGTTAACTGAGCAGGGATCCAGATGACTCAAGCACTCCTCTTCTGTGCAGGCAGGGTTACAGTGCGATCAATGAATGTAACACAGGGGCTTTAAAAAGCAGCCAGGAGTTTGAAGGGTCATTGGTGCTCTTGGCAGAGCGCAGGTATCTGAGCAGGCTCCCCTGACCTGAGCCATCACCCAGCAGAAGATGCTTCCTTGTTGACCAACAAATGGGGGAATACTGCTGGATCTTTTCCCATCTTACTGCCATTTTTACCTTCCAGTTTGATCTCCTCAGACACCATACTTTAGAAACCTGATGTTTCAGAGCTGCAAGTATGCCACAATTTTTCTCTAGTGCTCAAACTTTGGTTTGGGAACACATTACCTAAGTCTCAGCATTTCTGGAAGCAATATTTGCAACATGAAGGACTGAGTCATGCTGCTGCAATCAGTAGCAAAAAGCACAGAAGAGCTTCAGGAGCATGAATTTCAAAGGAATCAGGAAATTTTGTTTCCAGTGTCATTCAACAGATATTCATTTGGTGTGCAACTGGGTCTTAAAGCTTCACTAACCAAGACCTCCTGAGCACTGACATCAGGTCCACATGGACCAAAATCGCACCTGCTCATACCATTTTCTAGAACACAGGATGATCTTTGATGGTTTGGATTCCAGAGGTAGGGAATATTTCAAATTTTCTCAAACTGACATTGGTTTTATAAAGATAAAACCAAGAAATAGACATGTGCAAAACCAGAATCACATGGACCTCTTCTGCTAAGTTGCTGTCATCTGTTTAGGGCATTTTTAAAAGCATCATTTTTCTTCTTGCCAGATAAATAACAGGTAGCAAGCACTGAACCCTTTTTATCATGCATTTGCATAGAAAGGAGACCTCAGAAACAAGTGCTGGTACCCAGAAAGGGCCAGCCAACATAAAATATTTCTTAATCATCAGACTAAACAGAGGGAGAAACATGCTAGATCCTCATTAATAGTTTACATGGAAATGAAGCAAACGTTTTATGTGAATAAGTATCTAGTCAACCTAGAGGTGAAATGAAAATTTTCAGCTGGTCTGAATGCAATAAAAAGAGTAGTTCAGTTAAAAATTGATAAAAAAAGAAAGAAAATAACCCCAAATATCCTTCCAAAAATATCCAAGCACCTGAAAAACAAAACTGAATTAGTTAAAATAGTCTCATGAAAAATGCAGTTATGGTATTCCAAGATTTCCCGTTTACGAGATTTCTATCGTACGCTTCCTATGTGCTCTTTTCCTTATAGCTCAGCAGATCTTTCCCACTATTTTAAACTTTTTTTTTTTTTTTTTCCCTGAGCTAATTAAATACCCTTCCAGCATTTTTCCATGGCCCTGTATTTCCTCATATTTCCACGATAGCTTTCAATGCACCAGTCTGTGTGTATAGCACAGAAAGCCAGAGTAGCTATTTCTGCTTTGCAAGTGCTTTGGAACATGCAGGTCTCTATCTCATTTTTAGAACTTTTCTCTCTAATATAAAGTTTCTATGATTTCAGGTCAGCATCTGTGAGCATGAGTGGCAAATTCAAGAATGGGATCTGTAAAAAGAACCTATATATACTCTTATGACATACATACAAATATGTATAATAAATAATATGTTATTACCAATTGCAGTGTGTCTGTATCTGCGTGGCTGCTAATTCCTGGGCACCATCACAGGGCCTGTGTGCTTTTTATCTGTGTTAGGAAACTCATCAGAAGTTACAAGCAGCTTCGTGGCTGCAGCCCTCTGTCTGGTGGTTAGCACAGATGACAATGTGCACATACCCTGCCAGAGAATCAAATGCTCTGTTTTTCTTCCTGTTGGGGTGACCATTGTTTCCAGCTGGTTCTATGCAGGATGAGTCATTAATTAAACCCGGATTCTTTGCAAGTGGCCTGTTGCAGGGCTGTGGTTTGTTCTTGCTGGTTCTGCTCCTGTGAACAATATTTTGGGGGATTTCAGGCTGACGTTATTTTTACGATTTCACATTTTCTTCACTCTTCCTTCTGCCACAAGTATTCCTCTAAGAGACAGAAAGTGAAAGGCTTGGTTAAGAAAAACACAGCCACCTCCAAAGTGCTAAAACTGCAATAAACCCATCATCTCTAACAACAGTGGAGCATGAAAAGATAAAAAACAGCCTGCCAAGAATGTAGTAACCACCCATTCACTTTTAAATGCTCTCCACACTTCAATGCACAGACCTAATTACTTTTCTGCATTCCCAAATCCACTTTGCAGCGCTGCAATCAGAAACCTGGCGTTAAAATATTTTAGACTCTAAGGATCAAGACTAATTATGGGCCTAAGCTGCACCTTTTGGTTTCCTTGCGGTCCGCTCTCCCCTCCCCCAGCCCTTCCACCCCTTTCTCTTCTGTGGGACACTTTAAAGCACGCTCCAGTAGAAGAAAGGCCATCCAGCCTCAGTCGGGGGTGAAGTAAAGAGAGAATAAAACAAAAAGCAACTCAGTTCAATTCAGTAAGCTTCAATGAGGCTGGTATATTTAATGTGAGCCCAGGGTTAGCCTACAGAATTGCAGCAGAATGCAATATTCTCAACAAAAAAAGATGTGTTTAAAGTCGGGCAAGGCCCCATAAGGCTGTTGTTGGTGTTTAAGCAGTACACCAAGGTATTTAGCTCTGAGGGTTTCTAAACATTCCAGCTGAGAATAAAACCGCAGCTTTACAGTAGCTTCTTAAAGGTTTGGGGGGCTGGGAATGTTCCCTCCTCCTTGTATTGAAAAGTCAATAAACAGTAGGAAAGATCATGTCATAACAAAGATGAAGCCACCTATTACAGGGTGTAGTGATGCCTAATGGCCCTATCAGAGGGACTAATCCCATATATTAAATGGAGCAATTGTTATAATAATATCACAGTTATTAGAACACCCAAGCGTGGGGCATTTTTCATTTTGTATGGACTATCCACCCTTCCCATGCCGGACTCTTGCTTAGGCATGGAAATAATGACACCACTGACCAGGCAGTAGTCTGTGCCCTAAACTTGTTTTCTGCTACGTGTATCTGACGTGTCATGGCATTCACTGTGCTACTTTGGGTAAATTTCTTTGGAGTTACGCTTCCCAAAATCTTTCACTCACACTACATATTATTGGCAAAAGTTGCCGTTAGCATATTACCTCTGTGAAGCACTTTTAGTTCCACTTATTCAATAACAACAATAATTAAAAAAAAATCAATTTCAAGGGAAGCTTCTGTCGGAAGCAGTCATGGGGGTGTATCTACTGTATGGAAACTTCAGTGCTCTGTTGGAACACTGAGTGAGCAGCCTGGGTCTGGCTCCAAACAAGCTGGTATGGATACAGGTTTTCCAGACATGCATGGCTGTGGCTCTGGGTGGTGACTGGGGGTTACCTCAATGAGACTGCAGATATAGGACTTATGTTGATGTGGTCTAGACAGTGGTCAGTCTGGGGATTTTTCTGCTTTTGGCAAGGCTTTGCCAGGGAAGAACTGGTGCACGGTGGTGAGCCTGCTCCAATGACCATAATGATTAAAAAAAAAAAAAAGGCAAAGAAAATATTTAGTTCTCTCAAGTCTCACTCTCTTCCCTGGATATACATGCAGATGACTGCAAATCCAACAGTTATGGGCACATAAATGCTTTAAACCCTGGTCCAGTTTAGGATAATCAAAATTAAACAGTCATCTGCAGCTGCTGTGATGAGGGGAAGGGTTAAAACAACAAGGCGTTCTGTGGGGCGATAGTTCACATGATGGTTTAAGAAAAATAATAAGGGAGTTAGCAGAGAGTTGCAAGCACATTGGCTCGCAACTACCAATTAACCCTCCTTGTTAGATAGGTAATTTATTCCACTCAGCAGCATCAAATATCAGACAAAAAGGTGGCCAAAACAGTAATTATCTTTGTGGAATTCAAAGGCATGAAAGCCATAATTCCTAAGAAATAAAAACAGAGTTCTTTTCACAGTATATGCTTCATCTAAAGACTGTAATAAGAGCCAGCCCTAGCTGTGACCCTTTACACTTCAAGGTGAAAAAGTAGGTTAAAGAAAGTAATGGCAATAATCACGGGGCTTTTCTACATAAAACAGTCTGTGAGTGGAGGTCAAAGATCAAACACTCAGGGCACTACCTGCGTCACACAAAGATCTCTTCCACAATAGAAATGAAGAGCAGGACTGGCAGGAGAGAGCAATAAGACTAATCAATTCTAAAATTATTAGGAAAAGAAAGA
>JACDJE010000111.1:2618721-2658483 GCA_016647715.1 Pavo muticus
TTTGTTGTTGTTTTTTTTTTTTTCCTGAACAAAGTACTTAAATCTTTTATAAAATGAGAGGTTATTTCTCTAAAGGTGGCGTGGTGCATGTTCCCTGTATTTTAATACTCATTCACTTTGCATCGAGTGTGATATGCTCTTTTCTGATGAAGCTTGGAAGTTTTCGTTTGAAAAATGATGTGTCTTATAGATAGCATGGACTAAGCAATTTTAGCTATGGCAGAGCAATAAAAAACATTCTTACCATGGATTCATTGAAGGTGCAAGGACAAATATTAACCTTGGTAGGTCTATTATAGTAGTTATTTAAAAAAAGAAGAAAGGAAGGAAAGGCATTCATATTTAAATTGTCTCTATGTCTTCATATGAAGAAGTAAATTTATAAACTCGAATAAAGGCTTAGAAGTTGGGTGCTGTTAATGTGCTTAAAATATTTTGAAATCAAAATAAGAAAATGTTTTGCTACATAATAGTTTGCACAAATTCTAGAACTGAAACTCTTGACCATTTTTAGTAAAAAAATGTACACTTATTTGCATATTTAGATAAAGATATGGTTTATTATGATAATTTGCTAATGACACAGAGATTAGCAACTAATAACACTGATTCTAAATAAATAATGAGTATAAGAGGCACAAATATGATTTTTTCATACGTACAGTAGGAACACAGTTAATTGACTGTATCAAATGTAATACAGAAAATCTGTATCTATCCGTACAAATGACAAAAAGGCAAATCCTGTTCATTCCAAGCAAACAAGAAACCTATTGAATCTGATGGGACTATTCCCATGAGTAATGCTAAAAGGATTTGGCCCATGCACATTATTTAGTAGCGAACTGAACCCTGACGATGCGGGCAGAAAAGAGAAGTAGGCACTCTGAAATGGAGAGACCCGCTCTGTACTTCACAGTTCTGAAACTATTATTTACTATTTACTCTCCATTTTTTGAGGGGGAAGCAGCTTAATGAAAATTCCAAGCTACAGAAAGGGACTGCCCCAGCTGCAACGGGAAGCTGCAAAGTCAGCACAGGCAGGGCTTGTGCGACTGGAATTTCTCAAGTGATAAGAACTGATGGGCTACGATTTCAGATTTATTTTGCTAGTCCAAATTCCTAGTTGTTCCCACTTTTAGAACTGATACACAATATTTAGAGCTTGGCGAGGAGCCAGAGATATCATTAAATCCTCTCTGCTAGCTATCGCGGAGAGCAGTTCCAGGCTAGGAGCTGTCTTCGCATCAGCACAAGTTCTTAAATACCCAAAAGATGGAAAAGGGGAAAGTCAATGAATTATTCAGTAGTAATTTTGGTAATCAAAGACTGAGAGGTTTTATTAAAACAAGAACAAAGCACTTGCCATCAATTAAAGCACTTCCGTCTTCATGTAAACGCTAACAAAAGAAATGAAGCTGTTTCTTTCCAGCCCTTCCTGCAACGCATGGTGGGCTCAGTGATGAGTGTGCTGAGCCTTCAGCCCTGCCCAAAGAGGCCATGTGCCCCCACTATAGGACCACAGAACATTTCTGGTTTCAATAGTAGGCTGTCAGCATGAGCTTGAGCTGGACACAGAACAATCCTCCATCTCCAAACCCAGCTCTGCTTCTTCCTCATCTAGGGGCAGTGGATGGAAGCAAACATCATTTTTCAGAAGGAAAACAGAACTATTCAATGCAAAGACGCTAATTCTGATGTCTTCTCTTTCCCTGTGCTTNAACCCTTCTTACAACCAAGGAGAACAGGGAGTAATCTCTACTCTACAAGCTGGTTGGAGGACCTCCACACCACCCAAAATTGTTGCTGCAAATGTAAAGCTGACGGTGAAAAGAGATCTGGAATTCAGTGCTCAAGTACAGAGAATGGCCATCGCTTTGAGGAACTGTATTCTTGCAGAAAGGACACCGAAGGCATCAACTTTACAACATATAATGGTGCACTACTGACATGTAACATTAATTGTCCAGCCTTTTATTAGCTGACAACTGACTGAGCTAACTTCGTGATTTCTGAGCAGATAGCAGAATAGAAACATCTTGAATAAAATTTCATCATGATGTTTCCAGCATTGCTGACTCTATGTGCAGATATTTTGGAGGAAACTTTCAAAGACATGTACTGCATAACTAATGTTTCCTTTTTCCTTTTCTCTAGGTAGAATGCAATAAAACAATAAGTGTACTGTGTCATTCCCAGTTTTTTTTTTTTTTTTTTTTTTGGATGGTGGCGATGACAAAAGAATTCTCTCATTCTTTGCTGCTACTATGGAATAGTCAAAAACTTCTTGGATGTCTGGACATTTTATATCATATAATCCAATAATTCAGCATAGCATCAGGTCACAGAAGGCTGATTCATCTATCTGACACATTCAGCTATCTATTAGATATATGATAACCCTTATGTCCATACTGTACAGAGCACATTCTGTAAAAACTGAAGGAAAATATGACTTGACTTTATTTTTTCTAACAGGTCAGAGAGGTCACAGGGGTGAAAGGCAGAAGCATAGGTGCATTGTTCATCTAATATTTATTATACTGAGTACATACAGATTCTGTGAACATTTTCTGTTTGCTGAACTGCCTCTCCAAGATTTTCAGAGAGGCCAAAAGGATTTGAGACATGAAAATGCATTCTTTTATCTTGCAATTTTGGTTTCTGCTGTCTGAATTTTTTTCGCCAATAGGTCTTAAAGCATTCTGTAACATATGTCATTATAGATACATCCCTAATTATTAAATTGTCTTTAATGTGTTTAAGTCAAATTTTTGCATTTGTTGTAAGATGCCAGAACTCATTTCCTTGTGATGTAGTTTCAATTAGCAGTTATTGTCTGATGACTCCTTAGTAAAAAGAGGCCTTAATAGCCACTGCAATAGAAGGTATAATAATGGTTACATTGGCCTATTGTTTGAGATCTTGGCCAACTAGCAGAAGGTCAGTGAGCCTCATACCATTGATGTGATCTGACTGAGCATGAAGTTAAAATTATAGTCTCACAATGAGCTGCGATGTTTTGGGTTGCTATGTTTGCAATTAGCCACAATGTGACCTTCATGTTTCATCCCTTAAAAGCAGAGTTACATTATTGATTATTATTCCTGGCATTGCTGTCGTTTATTAGTTTTGTCAGATTTATTTTATATTCAGTTATTTGCCACATGAGGATTATGTGGCAAGTTATGGAGTATGTGCCACACTTTTTTTATTACAGCAGATGTTCCTAAAATAGATGTAAGCATCTCTGCAAAAAGCAGCCCCTCTGTGCCAAATTCCAGCTTGTGCTAATGTGGGAACCCAGTAGGATGAGATGAAGAGTATAAAGAACCTTCACCCATTGCTGCTGGAATGACACTCTGAATTTTGAAAACATGCTGCAGATTGCAGTGAGTTTCAAAGAGAACAAGGACGGCAGGAGCTGAATTTTGGGTTTGCCTCTCTCTCTGCCATATTATTCTCCAGGGCACAATTGGTACCAATTTTTAGTGCAATGTAATCACTCTCTGATTGCTGGAACTCAGCCATATTTTGTCCAAATTCAGCTGATGGACTGCATAAAAAAAATTTGTCTAGCGTACCCACACCTCAAAAGGTGTTCATAATTTTTCCCCAAATGTACTAATTTTGTGTGTGGTGAAAGTACCTAACTCATGTCTTCACCTACCTTATTTCTTTCAGTTTCTCTTGCTGTGGTCTGCAAGGGCATGCAAGTCTTTGAGAATAATCTTTTACTCTCCCTGAGCATTGAAAATGCCACCATAGCATCTGTTATCACTGCAACTTATTTTTAATCCAGAATGTGATGAGAGTTTCAAGCAAGACTGAAGGAATCTTGAGAAACTTCAGTCATAACTTCCCTCCAAACTGATGTTTCAGTTTAAATCATGTCTGTCTTGGAATATGATAGAGAACAGTGTTTTTTTACACTAGTGCCTGCCCTCCAGCTTCACCAATGATTTTTTACGTGAGATATTTTATCAAAGCCTAATTAGATGTGATGTATCTCATTTCTTTTGTCCATGCAAGCCATGAATCTTTCCCAGAAGATCTGTCAGTTTATCTGGAATTATCTTCCTTTAGTTACTGTGATGTTTTTAACCCTGCTTCGCATTTAATCTGATGACTTTAAAATCTGTTCTGATGCTTACACCAAAGTCACTAGATTGTTTCAAGGCTACTTGATGAAACAAAACCAGGGCTGAGTGAGGATAACCTTGACTGCTGGGAGGAACAGTGGGCTTTGCCAGGTCTGTTTTGGCAGCCATAAGCACATGAGGGAGGAAACCAACCCCTGTTCCTGTTGCGTTTAATTGCAGAAGTGGAAATATCTTGTTTGAACTGTCGGGGAAATTTTGGAGCCAAAGTCAAACTCACAGTCCTGAGTCTAAGCAGAAACCTTATTTGATTGGCGCCTGTGTCCTGTGAGTGTGAGCAGAGAGACAAATTCTCCAGTGCTGCATTGAGCTATGCTCCCCTACCTCTCCAATCTTGTTACTCCAGTGAGTACCATGTCTCTGGCAAGTTTTCACCATCTTCTGGGAAGTGGTGCCACTTCCCTTCACGATGGGCCAATACCAAGTTGGGGAGTGGGTTAGAAGCAGTTTCATGTAATCTGAGACTTCAGCATAGCTTTTGTGGGTTTTAATGATTTTTAAATATGCTACTGCGAGCTGGAGAAGCAATGAGAGCCCTGTGTGTGTATGCACACAGTAGACTGCCTCTCTGACAGCCGATGATAAACATTTTTCGGAAAGAGTATATTTCCACCTGAGATCTCCAAAGTTTCACTTGCAGTATTACAAATCTCATCAATGACAGAAGATATCTTTAGGGTAGAAATTCTGCCAATGAGACTTGTGAGATAATGAGGTAATAGGCCATGTGTTGTGTGACAAATCAGCTCAGGTTCAGAAGCAGCAATGATATGACCCTATTTGGCAGCATGGAAAGGCTGAGAGATTAGATTCCACCTGCTGTCAGTTAGGCTTTTGCATCCGTTTACTTGTATTTGCCAAGATATCCACAAGCCTACACCAATAAAAGATGAATATATGTTTTCTAAACTGGATGAGAGCATTTTATAACAAGTTTGTTAAGGATTTAGTCCAAGATCTTCGAATATCACTAAAGATTAAGGTGCATTTCATTATTGACTGCTAAATTATTCACATCTAAGTGTGTTTCCTGAATCTTTCTCTGGCACATGATTTTTTTTCTTCTGCCTTTGCATGCAGAGCTCCAGGCAGATGCTCCACGTATGCAATCACATAGCTCTGCCATTTTGTTTTTCTTCCTTTTCTGGCTCCCACTTTGCACCTGTGTTTGGTGTGTAGGCATCTGGATAAATAGCCTTCCAAGCAGGGATGCACAGCTTTCTTTGAGCAGGATTTGGCCTCTGTGTCTGATGACAGCTACTTCAGTGCCAGTGCTATGTGACTGCCCCTATTGCAAACATCTATTCAGTGCATCCTCAGTGAGAGGGAACTTTCAAGCTGCATTCAGACAAATAATGAAATTCACCTTCTTTATATCACTTTTGTATACTGGGTTCAATGCCAGTTGCAGTTGCTCAGCAGCTGTGAAAAAGCAGGTGAAATATGAAAACATTGAAAGCAGATTGAAAGAAGCTTCCTCTGGTATGCAGTGCTCTGCAAAATTTCTGCATCTGGACCCTTGTGAGTATTGATGTTGAGAGCCAAGGACTACTTTCTACAAAATGCCACTACTTGTAGTTCTGTACTGCTTAAAATGTTTTCAGAATCTGTATGGTGAAAATGTCTAGAGATTTTCTGGGAGGAAAAATAAACTTCTTCCTAGGCTCATGGCACCACTTTGAGTACCACAGAGCAAGGTCTTCCTACATATTGTTGGGCAACGGCAGTGTTTCCTGAAACAGGACAGAAAAGAACATCCACCACCACATCTCACACTGTTTTCCAATTTCAGAACACATGGACTCCTCCTATTTTCCTGTCTGCACTGACAGCCAGCTGAGTCTGCAGCACGAAGTAGGCTTGTTAAAATACAAGGAATCCCATGCTATCACCAGGATGCAGGAAGCCAGCAACTGCCCTCAAGGGAATTGGTCTCATGTGGTTTCTCATATGTTGCAGTCCATAAGCCTTGGAAGTTTCAGCCCTAAGACCTTGTCTGCTGACAGTGGGGTGCTCGAGTTCAATGGCTGCAGAGAATATTTCTGTACCATCCTTGAGCCTGATGGCAAAGCCATATCTGACAGTGACCTCCAGCATTCAAGGGAGATGCTGGAGGCTTTTACTCGGCCTTGTGTGGGGCAGGTGGAAGAGTGCTGTGCTCTGCATCAATTTTTTGATTTTGCTGTTTTCCAGATTACTTGCACTGGGTGTTAGTGCAAGGCTTCTCACCAGAAGGAGATTGGCATGGAACAGGCTGCCCAGGGCAGTGGGCACAAACCCGAGCTGCTGGAGTTCAAGGAGAATTTGGGCAGTGCTGTCAGACATAGGGTTTGATTTTGGGTGATCTTGTGTGGGATCAGGAATTGGAGTTGATGATCCTTGTGGGTTCCTTCCAACTCGGGATATTCTATGGTTCTGAGTCTATGACTGGCAGGTGGTACTGTACCGAATGAAGCAAAATGGCAGGGAGTCCAAACATTGCTCTCTAATTGTGGCAGTTTTTGTCCAGAAGCCTATGAAGAAGCCCTGAAGGCAGCAGAGGGAATCAGTCACGTTGGGTGAGGAGCGTGGTGCAAGGTCTGAGGCCTGTCACTGCAGGAGGGTGGCAGGGATGGACATCTTCCACAGCTGTTCTGTTGACAGGAAAATTAACCCGTTGTGATTCATGTTCCCATGTTTGGGTTTGTAAAATAAACCTGTTCACCTGCATGCAGGGGCCATGTGTAGAGTGAGCACCCACCTCATCTGTGTCTTGTGCAACCTTTAGGGCCTCATTAAGGCTCTGCTCTGCCAACAAATAGGACTCTGCCTTCCAAAGACTGCCTGGCCTGATTGATTATACCTTCTCCATCAGCAGAAAGACTCATATCATCACTGGGCCAAAGGTGAATTGCCTGGAGACAAAGCTAGAATGAATTTTTTGCAGCCCCATTTTGCCAGATGCTCAGAGTACTTCATCCTGAGGAGAGGGGACCTTTAACTCTGTCACATTTATATATGCTTATAAGGATGGAGCAAGTTCTCCCTGCAACCCTGCTCCAGATGAATGTATTGAAACAGGTAAGCCAGAGGAAAGTGCTTTACTTCTTTTTGTCCAGCAGCACTAATGCTGCTGGGAGGAGAAGGGAAGGGAAGGGATTCTGTTGTGGTGCCTGTGCTCCCTGCATCTGTTTGCATTCCCAAAGTTAAACGTGCATAGTGTAAGCTAATGCTGTTACATGTGCCAATGCATGCAAATATGCAAATCCACTTGTAGTAATGGTCTATGTGGGGCGAGTGAGGAGGTGAAGTAAGGAATTACTCATATTTGTCTTCTGGCCCAGGAAGATGTTGAGATGTTTCTAGTTGATGCCAGTTTTCTGTTTGAAATGTTGCTTTGTATTTATAGTTTTCTTAATCCCTAAAGCAAAAGAGGCTAATATTCATTTAAAACCCAATAACAATTAAAATCCTCAATAACAATTAAAATCTACAATGAACAACTGCTCCAGCTTTGTTTATTGCATGCATAAATAATCATACTTCAATGAACATGTTAGTATCTATGATCTCTTCCCAGATTAAGGTTGCCTTGAGACTGCTTGCTTTGGCTACTGTAAATGTGACATGAATTACACTCAGGAAAATGTGTCTTACATGCTGTGTTTGAAGTAAATTATTTTCTTCTAATATACCTACACAACTGTCACAAGGAATTACACTGCAGATTTAGTGATGTTAAGTGTCAATTGTAATTTGGTGACAGCCATTTTATTGGCTATGCATATTGCTCTGCTAGGACCTGCTTCTCAGTATGGAGGCCACTGTATCATTAAAAACCAGTGATCCTTCACTGATGACATAATTTGACTGGCAGAGAGAGGAGCAGTGAGTGGTTTGCTTCCACCTGCATGGAATCTGCTGCATGTCAGAGATGAATTTGCCTTCAAATTAGAAACAGCACAGCAGACTGGTGGTTGTGATTTTGCTTGATTTCTTTTAAGGAGTTTCACTGGAATGGTTACTGAGCAGCTGATAGGAGTCTGCTTTAATATGTCAAACATATATATTATGCAGCCTGTAAACATTTCAAATATTTTTAGCCACAGTATACAGTGAGTTATCTGTGAAATAGTTTCAGCTGAATTGAGCCACATGCTTTTTTTTTTCCTCCCCTTCTGCACACTCATCCATCCATCCATCCATCCATCCATTCTTTTGTGCGAAATTCTGCCTCTGCAGTAGGCAGAATAGTATTAAATTTATGTGTTAAAAAGGAAAAAAAAAGTGTTAACATAAAACCAGTGTTTCAACAGATAAAATAAATCATACAAGCTGTGTAAAAATTTACAGTAAGAGCAGAACTATAATCATACATTCTGAAAATTTTATAAACTGACAATTCAAGTTATGCATTTTATGCTAATACACATGGTGGTAGGTTCTAACAAACTGTGATTCACACATAAAGAGTAGAAAAGTTGAAGATATTATATATGTAATATCTATTTTTCACATGTACATCTTTATATATACATTATGTACTTATTCTGAGAAAGAAGAAATAGATTCTGAGACTTTCTGAGACTAGCAAATTTAATTCAATATAGATGCCTTTCCATTTTCAGTATTTAAATTAAATTTTTTGCTGCAAGGCGCTGAAGGAACAAAGCAAAGTACCTTAAAAGAAAGTGTTTCCCTAGTAATTTCACCTCATTTCACACCTATTTGGCAGCTTTTCTTAGCCAATTGGTTTCATTGAAAATGCTGACAATGTTCACCTATTAGAATTGTCCGTTTGGCAAGGTGTGCTTTCCTTTTAGATTCACTTTATTAACTTTAAATGTAGAAAATAACTTTTTTTCTCCACAAGACTACCAACATTCCTCAATATATACTTTTGTCTATCCCCTATTTTTTTCACACTGCTTGTTCTACTTTTTTTTCTTGAAAAATCTTTACTGAACAATAAACAGCATAAATTATTCAGCCAATTTCAGTCCAGTGGCATAAATCATACTCTAGCAGACATGCTACTTATGACAAATGCTTTGTCTAAGAGAAACACACCACTGAAGGTTTAATCAGAAGCTCTAAACATTCCAGACTTGCTCAATTTTATTCTTGGCAAGAAGCACTGTTTTTTGCTACATCCTCCATGGCTTTGGGGGAATGTTCATTATTCCCATGAGAATGCTGAGGCCATTTTTACCCACTCCGGGAGAGTGTTAATAAAAGAGCACTTTCCTCAGAAAAATTCAAATGGGTTTGGCAAAACTTCTTGCTCTTGAAAGCTCATTTCAGAGGCAACCTTGGATATTTTAAGTGCTTCCTATATTATGAAGTATCAGGACTCGCATGCTATCCCTTTTGAAAGCATAAAGCGTACGCATGAAACATAACCTTTTATGGGATAAAAAGTTTCTTAAGATTTTATTAGCACAATTTTGGAGAAATAAAAAAACATAAAATCACAGTCTCCTGTTTTGCTATGCTTTTTAAATAAGTCCATTGGATGCCCGGGTCAGTTGCCTTTCATCTGATTTAGAACCACTATATACAATTGGGAATGTTGAGTAACTACTTTATAAGGAACCAAACCATGGTTTTAGACGAAATCGTCATGGACTCTTAGGAATTTTTAGCCTTCTTGCTAACAATTCTGAAAATTGTTTTTGAAGAAGAATATCTATTTCAGTGTTAGAATGTGATGTAGAAGCCTGAAGCTTTATGGAATAACCAGTTAATATTCCCACATTCTCAAAATTAGTGCCTGTACTCTAATATGACATCTTGCACTGAGTCCATCCAGGGATTTTATTATGTAGCTCCAGTCAATGCAGTTTTGTTTTATTGACCTCAGTACTTTTTTTTTTTTTTTTAAATTTTGTTTTAGCATCATCTAAAATGTCAATTGAGGTCCTGGAAAAAGGCTCTGCTTCTTGGATGGCTACTTCTCACATTGCCAAGAAAAATACTGTAGAGACAAATTTACATAAAGCAGCAACCTGAAAAAATGCTGGGATAACTTAGTGATGGGAAGAGACTTGCAGATAAACTACTGTCATCAACACAGTGCGGAGCTTACACATAGCTGTGTAAACGCAACACAAATTACAAATAGTTTTCAACAAAAGAGCAGAACATTAAAATATATAGGGTCGGGATCTAGCTTACCTTATTCACCAGATTAAAACAATCTGAAAAGTAACCATATGTAGAGTCAAAAGAGCTAACGTGTCCTTTTGAAGAAAAGTTGTTTTTGTTATTTTTAAGTTCTGGCTGAAATGAAGACAGCTGCATAGAGAAGGACCAGATGCAGAATGCCTACGCCAGTTTTTGTTGTTTTATGTCAGAATAATCAGCAGCAAATAAAGGAGAGTGTACATACATTCCAAATCAAAGCTGTGGTCTGCTGAGTCCCATAGATGCTTAAGTGTAAGAAAAAGATGTGCCACTAGACAAAGTGCTACCTATCTGTGTTTTTTCATGCTTCCTGAGAGTGGGTGATTTGCATAAACCCTTGAGTTTGAATCAGTATATTCCTTTGACAAACACCTTTGGATTATATATGTATTTGGATTATTAGAACTCTTATTCGCATGCACCCAGCCAGGCTCTGTGACTCTTATGAGATGCTTCGTCTGAAAGGTATCATGTGGTGAAGCTCCACATCATCACAGGCTGAGCGAATGTTTCTCTTTATTAGTTCACCTTAGTAATATTTGAAAAAGAAATCCAGAATTAGCACAAAGCTCCCACTGTAGACCACCTGTCTAGCAGAAAAGAAGAAACACACCTCCATCTAAATAACTCTTATTTTGTTTAAATAAAAAACAATCAAAAAGCAAATGTGAAGTTTAAGGGAGAGAGGGAGATTCTATGACACATTTTGTGTCTCACAAAATACCACGGCAGGGTTAGAGCACACTCTTCTAGTGTTAAAGGAGTGTAAAGAGCGTAAGGAAAACAGAGTGACATTCTTGCTGGCTTACTTAGTTGCTTATACCAAGCCTTCCAGTTCATGAGTTCATTCTGTCACTGTGACTTGTTTTGACCCTTATCCTTCCCTCGTCTTGCAGAAATCCCTACTACAGAAAAGCTCTGCATAAAGGTTTAAATGTGGAAGCCGTTGAGTGAAGACAGTGAATGGGGAAGAAGTTTCTATCTTGCTGTCCCTATTCTCAGAAACAAAATGCCCCTTAAGAGAAATAACACATACTCCTAACCAAGCAATGCTCATTTATTTAATTGAATTTTTTCCTCATCTAAAGGACCAGCATAAGGAAGGAAATATGAAGATTTGTAACCTGAATATTTTTAGGAACACATAAGAAAGCAAGCAGTTTTTTGTCTTTCCCATAGCACTGTAACTCAGTCTTACGTGTGAGGGATTAAAAACAGGACATTTTAAAATCTTATCAATGAATATATAAGAATAGCATAGCAGACTATTATTGATGGCTCTATAGATAGAACTAAAAAAGGGCCAAGACCTAGGTGAAATATAGGAGTCAAAGACTTGGTATGGCTTTCAGACCTTTTGATAATATTTAATTGCATTTTAATTAATGGAGATCTGGGAGATCATGGTGGGAGGAATGCAAGAACAATGGAGGTAAAGAAGCCACAGATTATGTAAAAGGGGTCAATCCTGATTTATTTTGTATGTCACCTGTAGATTTTTACTCATAAATAAGGAGTAAAAGCAAAGTTTTTGAGATGGAAGTAGCACTCATATTAGAGCAAAGACTTAATAAAGTGATGTTTTCTTTACTATTTTTGTTTTGTTTTGTTTGTTCCTCTGAATATTTTGGAAATCTGTTTCAAGCAGACCAATTCAAGAAAGTGTAACTACTAACATTAGGAAAGGTCAATATTTAGAAAGGTATATTTATAGTAACAGTATCTGCAGCATTAGAACTAGTTGAAGCAGGGGCATAGCTTCCTTCTGAAAAAGGCTTTGGAAAAAGACCCTTAACTACGTGACCACAAGGTATCACAAAATCCACATCACCACATTCCGTGTAATGAAAACATCAGTTCACAGCCCGAGATTCTTTATAATTTTCAGCTAAAACCTGAAACTGGACATGCAAAACTGACTGCTGAGGCATGCCCATTTGAGAAGATCCAGAAGACCGCAAAGTTGTGTTGGTTCCAAATTTCCAACTTGTTCAAGATGAAGAACTTATCATTATAGAATCATAACTTCAGATAAGAAAATAGTGAAGACTTTCTTATCATTGTAGAGTCATAACTTCAGATAAGAAAATAGATCACATATATATATTTTTGACAGAGGCTTGACTATGAAGCGAGACTCATGAGACCCACTCAGAACAACGCCATCTGTGAAGAGTCATAATTTTATGTTTTTTATACAATGGGCACTTTCTTGACAAATTCTGTATTTTGCTGTTTGTTTCCTTCCTTCCTTCCTTCCTCCCTTCCCCTCCTCCTCCCCCCACAAAATCATTCTTCTCTTTTATTTTCTTTGTTATAGGTGATGTCAAAATTTAGTGCAGTTTCTAGAAGGGTGCTTTTGCTTACTAATACCGCTTTTGTTCTTGTTGTACCTTCTACTTATATGTTAGTAGGCACACGTCATGACAGTCTCCTCACATTGGCAAATAAATGACTTCTCTTTTCCATGCAAATACCACATTTACCTAATTTTTCAGTGTTTTCTCAATTACAGCGCCTCTCATCCCAGTAGATCCTAAAGCACTTGCCAGCTTAGTGCTCCCTGATGTACAAATCACTGCATTTCTCATAATGGTAATATAGGGTTTTAACTCTCTCACATAACAACCTTGTCAGGCAACTTTGTTCTTTAGTTAATGTCTTTAATTGGGCACACAGTAAGCCGTTAGGGCAGGATTAATTGTGAGCATCTGGGCATTTATTTATTTACTGTTTTTTTTTTTTTTTTTTTTTTTTAATCCTAACAGGGGGAGTATGGACGTCTTTTCTATGAGAAAATACACACGAAGACTTGGCACACACCTTGAATTTATAAAGGCCTAAGAACCCTTGAAGGGGTATTACACTTTAACAGTGTTTCTTTAAATTTGTGCAATTTATGTACATCAGAAAAAAGTAGGTTTGTCTGATAACTAGACAAATATGAATGTGAACCCTCATTCAACTTCATACAAATGTGAAAAAAGGGAAAAAAAAATAAAGACCGAAATACTTTAACAGCTAATGTTTTATGAAAGGAGAGCCAAAAATTCTGAAACTGCAGGTTGGACAATTGTTAAAGCTATGACTTAAATTAGTATGAAGTTTGCAAGGAGAGCTAAGTCTCTTAAAGCCTTTATATCCTCCAAGGTGTCAGAAATATTGAAGTTCTCCTACAAGAGTAAAAGGAGCCTGGGGAAAGACTTGAGTTTCCAAGGAGTCTTAGATCAGTAAATGAGGTATACATGTATTGTTTCCAGTTATATTTTGTATTTTATTCACTGCAGGTTGCTATTAATGGACTGAAGACATCCAGGAAAAATCAGTGAAGTACAAACACACTGCACTAGTAATACTGTTGGGTATGAAGAGGTGACCAGAAATATGAAGCATTAGGGGATTTTTTGGTAAGAGCAATGATAAGCACAAGTCATAATCATTGGTGAACAGTACATATAAGAAATATCTGTGAGACAAGGACATCTGTGTTGCCTTTTGAGTGTTGGCAGGGATGATATAAACACATTGCCCTTGCAAAAAAAGAAAAAAAAAGAGAGAGAAAGTAGAGCAGTTTCAGAGCAGTTTCAGATCTCATTTTCTTCTGGTCAGTGTTCTCAGCTCAGACTTCTCAAAAAGGGGATGCTCTAGTGCTAGCGGATAAGGAAAAGCTCATCCATCCCAAGCTTCTGGTTGACATATAGAGGGAACTGCTTCTATGTCCCAGTCTAAGGGTAGTGACACTACACAAATGTCTGTCCATATCTTGGCTCTCATTGCATATAAACTACAGAAATTTTCACTCCATGGAACTGATGGAAATAATCACAGATTCACAGAATCATAGGGATTGGAAGGGGCCTCCAATGGCCCCTTTGGAGATCGAGTCCAAACTCTCTGCTAAAGCAGCCTGGCCCCATCCTCTTGACGCCTGCCCTTTAGATATTTATAAACATTAAGAAGATCCCCTCTCAATTTTCTCTTCTCCAGGCTGAACAGTTCCAGGTCTCTCAGCCTTTCCTCATAAGGGAGATGCTCCAGGCCCGTAATCATCTTTGTGGCCCTCTGCTGGGCTCTTTCTAGAAGTTCCCTGCCTTTCTTGAACTGGGGAGACCAGAACTAGATGCAGTACTCCAGATGTGGTCTCACCAGGGCAGATTAGAGGGGGAGGAAGCACCATGTAAACCTATTAGAAGGACAGTGATTATTTTAAAATTATCTGAAGATACAAAGTGCTTTCATTAATGCTTAGAAAGTGTTCCAGCTATGGATAGTAATGAGTCATAACAAAAACATTTTTTCTGTATAAAAACATCCAGATAAATTTTGAAAGACATGTCCATTTGGATCAGAGCGGGCAATCATGGGCTAGGAATATGGTCTGTAAAAGATCACAGGAGTCCTTGGGTGGAAAAGCTCTTGAAAAAAAGATTTCAGTAAGCCCCTTCCTCAGCTTCCATCTTTTCATGGAATACCAGTGAGAAAGGGGGCATTCAGAACATGGCTCTCTGGGCCAAACTTGCTTCAGAAAACCTTACTAATAGGCTAGAGATCCCAATAAATGCTTCAGACACAAAAATCATTTATTTCCAGAATATGCTAGTTAATGAACACATCAATGAAGAATCATTTATGATTCTTCAGCACACTGTTATTATTTTTAGTTTGCAATCCATTGCTAAAGAATGGACTGACATGAAGCTTGGAAATACAAAAGGGAAAGGTTCCTGTAAGCATGCAATAGCCATACATATCTCAGTCTGAAACAATGAATAAAATTTCCTTTTTTTCACCTGCACTGTGTATTCTACCTAGTTCCTTCCCTTTAGAATCCCTTAGCCAAAGCAAAGCCTATTTAAACACATATGTGCATGCAAATAAGTTTATTAAGGTAATTAAAATTACTTAGGATTAACAGAACAAACCACTTAGGCTTTCAGGAGAGGTAGGAGGGCTTTTTGTTGTTGTTTTTTTTTTTTTCCTGAACAAAGTACTTAAATCTTTTATAAAATGAGAGGTTATTTCTCTAAAGGTGGCGTGGTGCATGTTCCCTGTATTTTAATACTCATTCACTTTGCATCGAGTGTGATATGCTCTTTTCTGATGAAGCTTGGAAGTTTTCGTTTGAAAAATGATGTGTCTTATAGATAGCATGGACTAAGCAATTTTAGCTATGGCAGAGCAATAAAAAACATTCTTACCATGGATTCATTGAAGGTGCAAGGACAAATATTAACCTTGGTAGGTCTATTATAGTAGTTATTTAAAAAAAGAAGAAAGGAAGGAAAGGCATTCATATTTAAATTGTCTCTATGTCTTCATATGAAGAAGTAAATTTATAAACTCGAATAAAGGCTTAGAAGTTGGGTGCTGTTAATGTGCTTAAAATATTTTGAAATCAAAATAAGAAAATGTTTTGCTACATAATAGTTTGCACAAATTCTAGAACTGAAACTCTTGACCATTTTTAGTAAAAAAATGTACACTTATTTGCATATTTAGATAAAGATATGGTTTATTATGATAATTTGCTAATGACACAGAGATTAGCAACTAATAACACTGATTCTAAATAAATAATGAGTATAAGAGGCACAAATATGATTTTTTCATACGTACAGTAGGAACACAGTTAATTGACTGTATCAAATGTAATACAGAAAATCTGTATCTATCCGTACAAATGACAAAAAGGCAAATCCTGTTCATTCCAAGCAAACAAGAAACCTATTGAATCTGATGGGACTATTCCCATGAGTAATGCTAAAAGGATTTGGCCCATGCACATTATTTAGTAGCGAACTGAACCCTGACGATGCGGGCAGAAAAGAGAAGTAGGCACTCTGAAATGGAGAGACCCGCTCTGTACTTCACAGTTCTGAAACTATTATTTACTATTTACTCTCCATTTTTTGAGGGGGAAGCAGCTTAATGAAAATTCCAAGCTACAGAAAGGGACTGCCCCAGCTGCAACGGGAAGCTGCAAAGTCAGCACAGGCAGGGCTTGTGCGACTGGAATTTCTCAAGTGATAAGAACTGATGGGCTACGATTTCAGATTTATTTTGCTAGTCCAAATTCCTAGTTGTTCCCACTTTTAGAACTGATACACAATATTTAGAGCTTGGCGAGGAGCCAGAGATATCATTAAATCCTCTCTGCTAGCTATCGCGGAGAGCAGTTCCAGGCTAGGAGCTGTCTTCGCATCAGCACAAGTTCTTAAATACCCAAAAGATGGAAAAGGGGAAAGTCAATGAATTATTCAGTAGTAATTTTGGTAATCAAAGACTGAGAGGTTTTATTAAAACAAGAACAAAGCACTTGCCATCAATTAAAGCACTTCCGTCTTCATGTAAACGCTAACAAAAGAAATGAAGCTGTTTCTTTCCAGCCCTTCCTGCAACGCATGGTGGGCTCAGTGATGAGTGTGCTGAGCCTTCAGCCCTGCCCAAAGAGGCCATGTGCCCCCACTATAGGACCACAGAACATTTCTGGTTTCAATAGTAGGCTGTCAGCATGAGCTTGAGCTGGACACAGAACAATCCTCCATCTCCAAACCCAGCTCTGCTTCTTCCTCATCTAGGGGCAGTGGATGGAAGCAAACATCATTTTTCAGAAGGAAAACAGAACTATTCAATGCAAAGACGCTAATTCTGATGTCTTCTCTTTCCCTGTGCTTTTTTTTTTTCTTCTCGTTGTGAATTAAGACTGGTACATTCAGCTGTTTTTTTTTTTTTTTTTAAATTTCTAGGGGAAAATATTGTAAGAAATTCTTTGTTTGCCTATATTTTCCATGCATATGTGTTTGAGAATAGAAGAAATAATGAGCTAGTTTATCAATTTGCATACGAACTTCACAGACTGCACTGAATTATTGGTTTCTCAACGAAATAATATCATCAGGTCACCATAATGCTAAGCATTATTACATCTTAGCTGATAATTTCTGAAAAGTGCTTACTTTTGAAATGGAAAAAAAAGAAAAAAGGAAAGGAAAAAAGCCTGGCAATAGTGCTGACTGAAAAAAAATATTTATATTTATATTAAACCCCTCAGCTAGATTCTCAGACACATCACTGCTTAAAATGCAGTCACCTGACAAAAACAGTTCTAATTATTACCCCCTTGGGCTAACATTTTTCAGAGTGACTGGCTAAAATGCACTCCAGCTCATAATTTCTATCTCTGACAGTAGAAGACATAACCTAGTTTCCTCTAATGTAAAAGTCTCTAATCTAGAGGGCAAGACCCTGTTCCGTATAACACTGAAGGGAGAAAATGCAATTTGAGCGCAAGGAAATTGCACACATAGTTTGATAGTTCTACCATTCTCATTTTTTTTTCTCCAGGATTAAATGTCTTGTTTTATTTTATGCTAAATTATGACCTGGCTTGGATTTGTATATATTCTTCATCATACTCTGGAAATTTTACACTATAAAAACAAAGAGACAAAGAAATGCAGTGTAACTTTCTTATTTAATTTCAGCCATTAAAAAAGTCCAAATTTCCATATATTGGGGAAGGATATTTTTTCTTAATAGATAGTTTTTTCTTTGGCAAGTGGCACTTGCAGACACAAAGCTTCGTTCACCTCTGGGTTAATCCAGTTGTATATCAGCACAACATGATTGATTTCATATTGGTGTATTGCAGTAGTGAATCAGGCTCCAAGGTTTGAAAACAGAGCACTACATTAACATCTACATTTGTATACTGAAACACTGGGGAACAGATTTTCAGATGGGCTGCATCCCAACATCGCTTCCTTGCAGCACATTTTTCACCACCAAAAATAAAAAAGTGTCCATAATTTTGTGCTCATGAACACCACAGGGAACAAAAATTAGCAAGTCTCTTGGATAGAGAGCTCCCTGAATTATACATGCACCTGCCTGAATTATACATGCCATTGAGTAGTTAGATGCTTAACTACTAATATTTGCAATAGAGGGTACCTGCCAAAATCTGGGCCTCGATGTGCAAACTCGACCGCTAACAGCCTCTCAGCTGACAAAACGAGCAGATTTAGCGGGTTACACAGAGGGAGCTGCCTCACTCCAATTAGCACCACCCAAATGGTGCAGCCTCCCGCAACGACATCAGGGACATGCTGCCTCTGCCCCGGCTGAGCCCAACTGGGCAATTCCTGGAAAGAGCTTTTCACGTAGGCAGAAGTTGAATAATAAATTAACCTCAGCCTGATAAAGACAAAAATGCTGAAAGAGTTTCAAGGAAGTGAATTAGGAATCCAGGAAGAGATGCATTTTGTACAGAGGGTTTATTAACAATTATTTCTCCTAGCCTAAGAGCCACTTTCCATTGCAGCCTGACAGCTGATGCTTCACACCTTTTTCTTCCAGCTGGCAGAGCAGCTGGGTGAGTACATTCATGGTTAGTATTGCTGCATTGCCTTTGTAAGCAGCAGGGGCATCCATTCCCTCCTGGAAATGCAAGTCACCCTCATGCACCTTCCACCACTTGGAGGAAATACTGGTGGCAAAAGTACAGTTCCAATAGAGGAGAATCAAAGCTAAGAACTAAAAACTCCAGTGGCTGACATGTTTATATTTAAAACTCTCTACTTAGATTTGTGCACCTGCTCCAGAAGAAGAAAGATTATTGCTACACTTTCTTCTTTCAATTGGACTCAATTTTATTTTTTTAATACCAGTGCCTGGATGATTTTTCCATGAATTATAGTACTTTGTCCTGGTGAGTCAGTACTAGATGAGCTGCCATTTTTTTTCAGGGCAGAGAAAGGGTGAATGTGAGTAGTGAAAACAAATGCCTGAGACCATAATCACTAGAAAGCTTAAACCTGTGAAAACCATTTGGATTCGCACTATGGACAGAGAGAATTTTTAATATGCATTCTCATCTCTGTGTGCACATCTGTTTGCGGGATCCTGGCCCACACTTGCAGAGAAGATCACATTTGGTATTTACTGATACCCACCCTGCAGACTGAAATTGTAAAGGGAATGCAATTACAAAAGGAAATTGCGTGGTATGTGGTGCAGGAGCTACTGCACGAGGCCATGAAATGTGAGATGCTCAGTGGGTGGATCCTTGTTAAAATGAGCTTACCCTTTGCAGTCAGAAGAGACAGCAGAGGTGTTGAGTATTGAGAGCAAGCCTGGGTTTAGCTGAGCTATGCAATCCCTGTAAAATGCCATCTCCCCAGATATTACACATTATTAGAAGGTTTCCCTGTATTTGTGTAGTTAGTGAGGCAAGCAGGGAGATATAAAGCAAACTATTTATTTGCTACTGTCAAGTATCACACTGTTAGCAATTAATCTCTAAATTACCTTGTTTTCTATTTTTTTTTCTGCCTGTGAGGACTTTAGCTCATAAAACATCAGCAGAATCCTAAGGGATTTTCAAGAAAACTTCTATTCTGGAGTAATTCTGTCAATATTGAACATTCCTTGAAGTACTGCAGTCCGTCATATTGGTGATCCTCACTCCTGACTGTGGCAGATTTCCTGCAGATGTAGCAGAGTTGTTGATGTCAACCCGAAGGAACAGGCCTCAGGCAACCTGCCAGAGCTACACTTGCCAGGTTGCGTAGGGACAGGAGAAGCCCAGCTTCTCTCAGATACTGTAGGACACAAGGGCTTTTAGTCACCTGGTGAGTGAGATTATAATCAGTGAGAAAGGCTTGACACTCATTCAGAGAAACTGCTGTCCTCCAGAAGCAAGTTTTCAAAAAAGCCCACTGTTTCATACAGATTGACTGGTAGCTTGACCTTCAAAGTAGTGCAGGGCAAATATTGAAAGATCCACAGAATCACAGAATCGTAAGGGTTGGAAGGGACTTCTGGAGATCATCTAGTCCAATCCCCCACTAAAGCACATTCCTTACAGTAGCATCTAGCAGAGTTTTGAATATCTTCTGAGAAGGAGACTCCACAACCTCTCTGGTCAGCCTCTTCCAGTGCACCGTCACCCACAAAGCAAGGGAGATTTTTCTCCTGTTCAGATAGAACTTTCTGTGTTTGTGTTCATTGTCCCTTGTCCTGTTGTTGGGCACCACTGAAAAGAGTCCAGCCCCATCCTTTTGACACCTGCCCTTTGGATATTTGCAAGTGTTGATTAATCCACTCTCAGTCTTCTCTCCAGGCTGAAGAGCCCAAGGTCTCTCAGTGTTTCCTCGGAAGAGAGATGCTTCAGGCCCCTAAGCACCTTTGTGGTCCTCTGCTGGAATTTTTCTAGAAGTTCCCTCTCACTTGAACTGAGGAACCTAGAATTAGATACACTTACTTGAAGATGGCATCCAGCATAAGCTGCTCCATCACATTCCCAGGGATGGAGCTGAGACTGACTGGCCTGTGCTTTCCTGGGTCCACCTTCTTGCACTTTTTGAAGACTGAAGTGATATTAGCTTTCCTCCAGTCTTTAGGCATCTCTCCCATTCTCCGTGCTCTTTCGAAGATGATAGAGTGGTTTGGCAATCACTTCTGCCAGTGCCCTCATCTGGGTGCATCCTGCTGGCACCCATGGATTTGTGCGCACTGAGTTTGCTCAAATGATCTCTGACCAGATCTCCCTCAACTAAAGAGAAGTCAGCCTTTCCCCAGCCTATTTCTCTTACCTCCAGGGTCTGGGATTCCCAAGGGTTAGCAGTAAAGACTGAAGCAAAGAAGGCATTTAGTAACTCCACTTTCCAGTGTCCTCCATTACCTCATTCAGTGAGGGTGCCTCATTTTCCCTAAACTTCCTTTTGCTATTGATATACTTGAGGAAGTCCTTCTTGCAGTCCTTGATCTCTCACACCATACTTCATTTTCAAGTGGGCATGTGTGTATCCCACCACCTTTGCCTGATTTCTTACTCTTAGGGATGCACCGATCTTAAGTTTGGAAGAAAGGATGCCTGAATATCAGTCAACTCTCTTGGGCTCCCTTACCTTCCAATACTCTAACCCATCAGATATCTACAATTAGGTCCTTGAAGAGGTCAAATTTGGCTCTCCGGAAGTCCAGGGTTGCAATACTACTTATTGCCTCATTTCCTCCATATAAGATCCTTAACTCCTCTATCACATGGTTGCTGCTTCTAAGGATGCCCCCAGCCTTCACATTCCCAACTAGTCCTTCCTTGTTTGTAAGAAGATGGTCCAACAGCACATGATTCCATGTTTACTCCTCCACTACTTGCATCAGAATATTATCTTTGATGCTCTGCAGGAATCTCCTGGCCTGTGTGTGCCTGTGGTTCCCTTTGGTATTTAAATCTAGGCTTACAATTGAGTCATAAACCTAAAATGGATCTCATGCAGCCAATGATTTGGTGAGGCAAGAGCTTCCTACATGCAGTTCATGCAGCTATCATCTTCTAAAACCCAAGATCTAAGCAGTACACAGCTGATACACATTCTAGGCCATCTTGGCCTAGAAAGGCTCATGAGATCAGTTACCAGCACTGGCAGGGATGCAGAAGAGCTGGATGATACCCCAGAGGCCAAGGGGAAGGGATGAGGCAAACTGAGAGCAGGTACCATATACATAACATTCACAAGGAAGACATTGCTGTTAAAAGACTAAAAAATATAACCCCTAATTGATGGATATTTTACTTTCTGTGTTTCATAAGATAGTACCAATGTTACCTCTGCAAGAAAGCCAACAGTTTTGTTCCCATCTCAACCTGAGCAGGCCCCTATTCACATTTCAATTATTCCTCCATTATCTTCTATCAGCTTTTATGCTGGGGAACACCATCATCACCTTATCATCATCACTGGTTGGTTCATATTTTGGATATAAACCCAGGTTTGTGGATCTATCTACTGAAAGGACAGTTGCTTTTCCAAATAAACATTGTTCTAGGCAATTGTAGTCAGTGCATCATCTCTTTATATTGTACTAGAAAACCTGAAATCTAATGTCAACATGAAGGAAAATGCTTTTCTACCCACCCTTAAAGATGGAATGAGGTCATTCTAGCACAGAGAACAGAAGACACCAATCTTTCATAATGGGAAAACAACAAATCACCTGTTATTTCAGTAGGAAAATTTATTTTAAATATCTGCAGTTTGTTTCTTAAGCCTCCTGTACAGAAAGCAAGAGTAAATGCAACTCTAATATTTTTACCAGAATTACCTATAGTGTCCACAAGGCTAATGCATAACACAGTATGGGGCACACCAAGAAATGCATGTAAAGAGCAAGACATCTGTTGTGACCACAGTTGGATCTTGCAAGAATTTAAGGTATTGCTAGGAAAGCGTAGTGAATGATGGCTCAGATTTCTTAAAATGAGCCCCGCTCCTTAGCAGAATCCCTACAGATATGAGCCTGTGTGGATCTCGTCTTCTGATTCCCCATACTTTGGGCAGCATTGTGCATTTTTGTGGTGACACAGACTCTTGTCACTTTCCAGTCCCTTATGAAAGATATTTTTCATCTTACCAATGACCTACAACTTAAAACCTGACAGTTGTCTGGCATGAGGTTGTTTCCTCCATGAAGTAGGAGATATGAACAGTCCAGACCTAAGCTCCATGTAAATTCTTGGTAAGAAAATAAAGATCTTGGCAAATAGCCAATACCTTTATAAGGAAGAATCCCATTTTTAAGAAACAGTGGAAAAAAAAAACCTTTTCCTTTTTGTGAAATACATGTAGACCAGAAATAAAGCAACCATTATAAGTCAATAGGACTACAAATTTGATAGAGTACTTGGGGGCTAGGAAGTGTTTTCAAGCCAAACCTTAATAATATGCTGTTAAATGATTGCAGAAGGGAGTTGTGGGGAAAAGAAAATCTGCTGAAGTCAGTGGGAGATCTGCAGTTCACTTTACTGCAGCCAGGATTTCATCACAATTCTGTGGATGACAACAATGTTCCTAGTCATCTAAAAAAACACTGAAGTATTTTGTCATTGTTTAACTGGGGACTAAGTATGTCTTTGCCTTGGGAGTAATTCATGACATCATCTAAACAATTTAATCATCTTAGCTTTTCATGTGTACTATCAAGAAGCAGATATCGAAATCTGAAAAGGGCAAACAATCTAAATACATTTAAACACCTTATGGAGGATACAAAATCCCCATTTTTTTTTTCTTAGGGAATTCTTCAGCCATTCTATTTTTGAACTGTAACTCTGTCTTAGTAATTTTCAGCCTGCTAGATAATGAAGTTCACCGTTACAAATTTTCACACTGAAGAGTAGAAAACTGTAAGGAACTGAAAAATGAAAGCAGTAACAGTTTATAGGCACAGTACTGTAAAATTATCATATTTCTGCAGTAGACTTACTGATTTGATTGCCCTTCCTTTAACCACTTATCTCCTTTCCTTAAATACAAATTACATGCATGTGGAAAAAGTACATGTGTTTCATTTTGGTATTTACTGTCCGCATTCTCATAAAACAGCTGGAAAGGTCCATGAAGACACATGCATGAATGGACACATTAAGCCAATTCCCTCCAAAATCAAATAGAGGCAAAACAAGGAGAAATCCCATTAGCGGTTAAGAACAGTACGGTATAAACTTTTACTCACCTATTGCAATCCTTATTTAGGAGTGGTATGTAAATGACTTTATAATATGACACTTGGTGTTTTATGCTTTATGCCCACTTCCATACAGACCGCATGAAACATTTCAAAGTGACTTAACAGTGCAATCTTGCAGATGGTAATTTTTGAGCAGTTCAAACATCCCCATTAAACAAATCCAAACAGGATTCAGAACATGTAGGATTCCAACACTTTCCCCCAAGATCAGAGTACCGCTGTGCATTCTTGCTCAATTTAAACAAAGCAAACTGCGGTTAGTATACCCTCCCCTAATGGGCACCCCCACTGGGGACATTGTTCGATTACCACCATGGACATGGCCTCAGTGCAGCTGGATATGTAAACAAGGTCATAATCCGCCTGAAAGAGCACTCACAGTTTGGCGGAGCTCACTGCGTTGTTAGCGTATTGTGCCAAAGCAATAACAAAGCCATCATTTTAAAGTTTATTTGCAGACTCTTATTGATCAAGAAATTTTTCAGAAATTGCTTCTAAATGGAGAACCTTCCAGAAATCCACCATTTGCAAGGAATGTTTCCAGATGACATTTTTACTTATCCGTAGCATGTTTTTCAGAATAAACCACAATTCAATCCAACTTCAATTGAGACAGAAAACACTTCGCTCTTTTACAACGTAAGGGAGCCTTCTAGGTTTTTGTTTTGCACGCTCTCAATTTCCTGTAAAACCAATCAGGTTTTCAGTCATAGTTCTTCATTAGAGTAGAGATAGTCAGTGCAGTGTAACTTGGCTTGCTAGCAACAAATGCAAAACATTATCAGTTATAAATTCAATACAATTATTCTGTGCATGCACAAGACAGTATTTCCCAGTTAGGTACTCTGAGGAAAGTAAGTATGTTTGGCAGTTTTCCTAATACAGCTTGATATTTTTTTAGCAGGTGGGTTTTTAACATTTTCCTAGCATATTAGGGGCAGCAATAAAAATGGGGGGGTTGTGGTAGTGGTGGTAATGCAACAGAAAAAGATACCATTTTGAAAACAAGAACTGTAGGAGCCTTTTGTCTGATTGAGTCAATTCTTGGGGGTAAAACTGTACCCAGAGGTAGACAATGATAAGATTTGTTATGGAGATGACTAATCGGTAACAAATTTTAAACCTGTTTAAAAAAAAAAAAATCCAACAACCCTGATCTTAGAAATTAAGGACAAAGATGTTCTTTATGTTTTTAATGAGAAATAAAACCAGAATAGAATAGGGAAAATGATGGATGGTTAACTTTACTGTTAAAGATTTTCATTGTAAATTAGCATTAGGGACACATACCCTGCCATTTTTTGTCTTCTTTTTTTATAGTCAGGTAGTTTGAAGGATATATATATATATATATAAAGTTCTATTATGTTTTCAATATATTTTGATGACTCCAAAAAAGGCCAGCTTACTTATGCAGCATATATTTGACTATGAGTGATATCTGTACAACCACACTTAAAACCTGTTGTTAGCCATGTTCTCATAGGTAAACTCTCCCTATTGATGCCCTTTTGCCGTGTTCAGCTGGACAGTGTCTCCTATGCTGCATTGATTTTGGCCCCATGTTGAACTTACTGTATATGCTTTGTTTAGCGGAGCATGTCCAGGAGGTCCCATGCCTCCACTTTGCTGCATATGTGAAGGCCAGGTGCAACAGTTCAATTTATCACTTTAATACCTGTTGAACATAGTAGGTCTGTGTTTAAGCTGTTTTTCAATAAAACTGTAACGGAAATGCCCTATCCACCCTTTCAATGAAATCAGAATGATGAATGGATTATAAAACATGTATTTTTTGTTTTGCCTGCCCTTGATTTGTTTGACTTCAGGAGCACCTGAAGTCCAACATACTGCAGATTTAGCACGGCTCCGTTTAGTAAAGTTCTGTGCTATGAAAGAGATCCTGCACATAGTGTCATTTGCCTTAAAAGCCTCTCAGATCTGAAAAACTGCTCTGGCAAGATGATTTTTTTTCAGAAGAAAGTTCTAATGCCACAACAGTCCATGCTTTCAGATCTCTCTAGGAAGCCAGGACTTTAAAGGACTCAAACATATTGCTTTTGGCTGGGTGAGGTAAAATCAGACCAAAACCTTTAATGAGTTGCATATGGCACCCTTTTCTATCTGCTCAGGCATATACCATATTTGGGACTGATGAGCCTCAAACTATGTATGTAGATAGGATCAATTTTTATAATGGTCAGATCTGTGATTTTTTTGGGCTGCCAGCTAACCTTCATTGTTCTGATTAAACCCACATCCAAAGCAGGTACAAGTATTCTTTCTATTATCTACAAGTCTTCCTCTGGTTATCCCAGCCCCATAACATAGATATCCTTATATCATAGTCATTTTCCTTCTATGATGACCATGAGAGATTTATTATAGAATGAACATATGTAATGACAGATGTTCTTTATGTGGAATCCAGCTCCAGGTGATGGCACTGAATTCAAATCAGTTAGTTACGAACACTCACATCATGTGATTGAGCCCCTGGTTCATTAATAATTTTTTTTTAAATATTAAAATTACTACTATTATTAATTAAAAAACATAATATTTGTAGTGTCTCTGACAGTTTCCTTCTCCTACTATGGTTCCTTTCCTTTTTGTAAAATCATCTCATAATATCATTTAGATATCAACAGATAAAGCTGAGTGAAACTGCTGGAAGTCTGAAACAATAAGCTTTAGTGATGTGAAACACTGTGTGTAGGTAAATGAACATCTCACACAATACTTTTGTTGCTGCTTATATATCTCAGTGCTGAAAAATCTGTTTTGGTTGAAGACTGGAAAGCAATGGCTCAACGAAAAATGGCCTCTCACTATGAATGAAAAACTTGAGAAGTCAGGCTGTGAGTGAAATGTGTCACACGACAATGTTCTTTCGTCCCACCGGCAACAACTGGATCTCTGCAGGATTGCCGCAGAATCTCTGCATCACTGCATCAGCCATACTGATCTTTCCACACTTTGGAGGTGGCAAACGTATCACAGGAAGATCAAAAAAGAAGGAAGAGGGCAAAAATATGTGTTTGAGAGGTCTGTTTTAATGCCTTCCAAATGAAAAACAAACAAACAAAAGAGCTAGGAAAAAAGGAGGAATATTTATGTTCAAAAGTTACCTCACTGTTCTTTTTTTTTCCAGAAAATAGTTGGTAAGCTTGGCATCTACATGTTTTATCACTAGCTAACAGAGAGAACAAAGACAAATAGAACCCCAGTTTCTCCTGCTATCCTCTTCAACCACTTCTTGAAGCATCAGAGGAGGATTCAGGTCTGCCTGTTTGGGATCTCTGAAATGGAATAATTACAGATGCTACACAGAAGATTGTATAACATGAATGTGTAAATGTGTTGGTTTTTTTTGCAAAAATTATGTGCCAGGAGAAAGGCTTTTAAACTTGCCTTTCCATTCTTTGAAAACAGTGAATGGGCCTCACACAGATTTTAGAAATATACCAAAATTCTGTTGCCTGTTGTTGAGATTTGCTTTCTGTTAGAATTGCAGAAGTGAAATAGTTAAATAATTTTGCCTTCTGTTGAAACAATATATAACTTCTTCATTATTATGCATAGCTTTCATGCATACTATTTGAAGATATAGTGATTTATCCAGCTGGTTTCTTATATAATCTTGAGGTATAAATTTATATAGTGGGAGTTCTAGTGTATTTATGATGCATAGTAAATTGTATTTAAAAAGTAACTTGTGCAATATATTATACAGTTTTTCTTTAGACCGTTCACTCAACGCATGCACAGAAGCTTAAGAACTGATCCAGATTTTCTGTTCTGAACTTCCAAAATGAGTGGAAATATAAGGCATTGCAAAAATCCCTAATTTCCTCCACTGAGAACTTATGTTGCAAAACATTTTAGTTCTAAATGTAAAAAGACTTTTAGGGGGCCACAATAGCAGAAATTAGTACTAGAGTTTGAGAATGCCTACATAATGATTACATGCAAGAAATAGAGTAGTAGAAAAGAAGAATCTGGTTTCTATGCATGAAAACCAAAGGACTGCTAATCTAGGCACATGGTTATTGCCTGAGTTGACAAGTTCAGCAGCTCAACTTCTTGTCTCACATTCACTTTCTTTCATGAACTCTGATATTCTCTGGTGTAATGATGGCCAATTGCTAGATGATCTGTGTACATTTCCATAACCACTAATTTAGAAAGTTGTTTGGAGGTTGAATGAATTTTAAAACATTTGTTACCATAGCTTGCACATTCAATTTTTTTGTATGATCTAAATTTGAAAAAGAGCCCTCTAGAATACCATTTTACACACAAGCAGTATCTGCAAATCACTAAAGACATTAAAAAATTTAAATACCTGCAATTGGCCCATATGTTAAGCTCACAGACATCAATCTCCACTAATACTTTATGCCTTGATTCAAGCTGAAGACCCAGGTGACAATCTTAACAGGTATTACCTTGAACAAAGTGAAAACACCCAAAATGAACATGGATTACCCTGATGTTAAACTACCTACCTGCAGATTTAAATGAGGAATCAAATCCAACTGGAGATACAATTTTGGTGTGCTATTAGTTCCGTTAAGTTTTAATAACATATGACCCATTTAAATTACTGCATGGGCATGCAGAAGCATTGAAACCCATCATCTATAGATTCTTAGTTATATGCAGGGAATTTACTTACAGCATACAAACTGTAGATAGGATTTGCCATGTTGCCTAGAAGCAGCAGGGCCCATACTCTGCTCTTGTAACAGCTCACTTCTTTGGAATTGGCAAGGCTTCAGTGGTATAATCTAGAACAGAACAAAGCAAAATTCAGTCTTAAGTTATATACATTATCCAGCCAATGGCTTATCTAAAAAATTCAGTAATAGATGTTAGAAAAAGAGAAATGAGGTAGGCATTCACATTTTAAATTTCAGATACAAAGATACAAAGTCAGCAAAAATGTTGGTTCTAAACTACTCCAGTATGGTACTTGCTAGTGAAAAAAAACTGCTGATATACTGAGAAATATTTTCTTATATTTGACAGAGATTTCTACTGCCCTTCACTGAAGCTGTGTTATGGGTCTGTGACTCTTGTCTCTGAGCAGAGACATTGGTGAGGACATGGTTCATATACACTGAAGACCAAGTGAAGGAATGAAAGTAGCAGCTCCTGAAATAATTGTTCAGCGCCCAGAAGACATTACTTATAGAATCACAGAATCACAGAACTGTTTATAGCAATGTGCAGCTCAAAAGTAGACTCAGTAAAGATGATGGCCTGGAAAAAAGATGTCTAATCATACACAACCATATGGATATGTGCAAATGACATTGATTTCATTTTGGGAAGAGTTCGGATAGGGAGCAGTTAACACAGTCATGCTGAGACTCTGCTTTGCCATAGAGCCCAGACAGGCTGAGGTTGGCAGGACCTCTAGGTCCATCAGGCCCAACCTCTGCTCCAGCAGCTACACCCAGAGCAGGGTGCCCAGGTCATGTCCAGGTGCCTTTGAAGATCTCCATGAAGGAAACTCCCCAGCCCTTCCAGGTCTCTGTGCCAATGCTCCATCACTCGCACAGCACAGAAGAGTCCAGTTCATGCCCATTGTCTCTGCTCCTGGAAATGGGCACCACTGACAAGAACATCATTGGGTGAGATAAACATTTGAACAGGACTGGTCACATGGTCCAAGATCTTTCCTTGAGCCTTCATATCCCAGGGAAAGAGTCAACCAAGCATGACTGCAAGTTGCCTGCACAACAGCATGAGCAGAAATGGATTGCAGAGAGACAGGTATTCTCAGTGCCTCAGCAGTGGGGCAGAACTGAGTTACTCAGTTTACTCAGTTTACTCTGAGATAAGAAAGCAGATGCTGCAATAACCTCATGTATGGAAACTTAAAGATTGTACAGTGAGGTATGGTTGGTTGTGTTGTGCAAAGGTCACAGCAGTTTTTGAAGTGAACCTCAGAAGGAATTGTGAGTTAGAGACAGAACATACCTCATTTAAGCCTGCTACCCCTGCAGGATTAGAAGGGATAGCAATGTGATGTTTCTGTGAATGGCATTACAGTACAAATGATTTGTAAAGGCTAGGAATAACAAAGTAGATTTTTTTTTTTACATGGTGTTTTTAGCACACTTAGAACTTGTAGCCTATGTCTTTGTCATGTTCAATCCATCTTGATCTAGGACTTTTCCTGATGAATTTCACAAAAATTCACACTCTGAATATCACAATGTATTTGTCTGAAAAACAGGTGAGTAAGCTCAAATCCCTTACTTGGTATACAGGAGGTTTTGGAATCATGCATATAGTTCATTCTTTCTCTGTATAGATTATATAGCTGTTTTATTTTAAGACTTGTACTGGAATAATTGGATATACAGTGTCATTATCTGTTCCAGTTTGGGCAGGCATGGTCCTAACTTGAATAAATATATTTTGATTAAGTGGATCAACAAACAGAAAAGGCCCTCAGCTTGGTAAATGATTCTTAAGCTACAAAAAGCTTAAAGTCATAAAGTACTCCAATACCCTTTAACTAGTCAAATATTTTTTAAAATTGGTGATAAACATTTTAGTCTTACTGTTACTATAAAGTGTTGTAACAGAAGGGCTGAAAGTCACAAGATAAGCAAGTTCTGCTGTCAAATCCTATAAAGAATGAATTTACTGGGAGTCTTTTATACCCTCTGCAAAGATCTGGTTGACCACCCGTCCTGTAGTATAGATAAGTGTAAATAAATGTACAGGAAGATCTTCCACCAAAAAAAGCTTCTGGTTGTTTACAGCTCAGTGCTATCAGCAATGGTAGCTGGCCACAGAAATCTGTTTCATCATGCAGTATTTTGAATATAGAAATACATGCTCTTATTCAGTGTACACTTGTTGGGAAATGTATAGAGCTTTAATTTGCAAGCTTTCTGTGTGTCAAAGGAGGTCAAATGTGTGTATGTATGTATGTAGGTATGTATGTATGTAGGTATGCATGTATCTATCTATCTATCTGTCTATCTATCAATCTTTCTATCCACTGATCCATCCATCCATCCATCTCTCTCTCTCTCTCTCTCTATCTATATATCTATCTAAATATCTAATGGCTCACTGATTTCATCTAGGAGAGAGATATTTAAGTTTTTAACAGTTTTAACAGAGCTAAGTTTAACTGTAATTGTAAGCTGCCAATCTCATCTCAAAAGACTGTTCACATTCTGTTTGAATGAGACACTGTAGCTTAACATAAGTGATAAGTGAAAGTTACATAAATGTTCACAAATATTAGGAAACTTATGCTTATGAGCCATCTTTTTTTCTTATTAATTTATCTAAAACTCAACACTCTAAGTACGTTATTGTTTAATAGGCTTGAATGGAGAGGAAGACAGATAAACATTGCTTGGTCCATTTCTGATTTCTTAGAAGCCGCTTTTACAGGGTCAGTAAAATACATAGAACAGAAAGTGAAAACAGAGAAAACTAAGAAGATAAGGATAAAGAAACTCCACCATTGGGACTTTTTTATGTTACAGATTTCTATGATGAAAGTATGTGGTCACAAACAAACTTGACAGTTTAAATAACTATTCACCTGATTTTTTTAGCCCCAAACAATTGTCCATAGCCTTAACCTTTGGTTTGTGATATATAAATAAGTTAGGAATTCCTTCCTTTTAAAGAATTCCTTGATTTATATTTCTCATGCATGTTTTCCAATTATAAGACATTAGGGTTTGTCATGGTTTTATGATCTTTGGTTATCAGTATTCCACATCATAACATCATGTAGTGCACTGGGAGTAAAAGTGTTCCGGGTACCTGTCCCAGAAGAGAAGAAGAACTACATTCCCCAGAAGACTGTTCGCTGTGCTGTTATCATTTCTGCTCAGGGGTAACAGATATAAGGCCTTGGTAGGTCATCTGACCCGCTCTTCTTCATCAGGCTCTTCTTGCTGCTCGACTGGACTGCGCATCTCACCTCAGCGTTATGGTGAGGCCTATCCACCTTTTGGACAATCTCTCTCATTATATTCGATTTATTAGCTTCAATTCTAATTATATTGTATTATAGTGTGTTATCTTGCATTCCAATACCATATTTAGTAAATTAGTTTGTTTCTTCTCGGATCATTGCCACTGTTTGTAATTATTTTGGGGTCCCCTGTTTCCCTTTTCTGGAGGCACGGATTTTGCAAAATCCCTCCGCCCCGCTAGTCAAGGACCGGGCTGAACCAGCCTGTAAACCGTTGACAGGGTTGTAACTATCTTGCTGCTGTATAAGCATTTATCAGTATCANTTTTTAAAATTTTTATTAATTTTTTTTCTTGCGAGAACAGAAAAGTATATTACTTGTTATTATTAACACCACCCTAGATGTTGGAGGTTATGCTACACTAGACTTGTAATGCTCAACTGTAAGAGATTAGAGCTTTTATAATAAATATTGAGAAGATAGTAAAATCATTATTCACTTTTCTTAAGGTTATAATATTGACTTTACAAAGCCAAATTAAAAAGAGACATGAATACACACCCCAAGATGGATTTTCTATGTCTGAACAGCATCATCATTTAGAGAAATATTTCACACCATATGAAATATATCCTAGTGAATAGAAAGATGGAAAAAAAAGAGCAATAAATGAAGAAAAGTTGTATAGACAGAGGGATTTTTATTTTAAGTAAATAATCCATGGTATCAAGGTCAGTTTCATCCATTTCTTCAACCCCTTTTTAATCTGAATTAATGTATCTGAATCAAAAGAAAATGCTGAAATCATTTCTACTAAAAAAAACCTCCGAACAAACAGCAGATAGCAAAAACTTCCTCCTTTCTTTGTGAACTTCTCCACCTCTTATGTCCTCACCCTTAGTTACTACATAGGATTTTATAATGTTTCCACATGAGGTGATAGTTGGTAAGGCTTTTGCGTAAAAACCTGAGAGAAATGGAAAGAAGATTTGCAGAAGAACTGATTTATGCTGCTATAGCTGAAACAGGGTTAGCCAAGGTAGGAAACACTTTGGAGCCTCTCCTATAAGATATGCCTCTCTGCCTCTGCTGTTTCTATATTCCCATTTAGAATATATTGTTTCTGGTGCTTCCATATATATATTGGTTCTTCATCAGCATGTAAAAGTGAAAGGAACTGAGACATGTGCTACCAGTCCAAAATCTGTTCTTTGCTACTACATTTCATAGTCGCTCAGGTGTCATTTAGCTGATGTTTTTGACTGTGGATATTTGTGGTTTTTTGTTTTTTGTTTTTTTTTCTTTTCACGATTTTGCTCTTTTCTTGTGTAAAGCTGATGTATTCAAATGCCATTTCTTGGTTTAATTACAATTTCTGAACCTACATTTGAAGCATTAGCGTTATTTTCTTGTGGGAAGTGACACTGAGTCATGAGCCTCCTCTTGCTTGCACATGCATTACAGAGAAAGAGTTTGTCATAATTTCTCATCTCCAGTGCATCTGGCCTGTATTTTAGAGATATCATAACATGCAAGAATGTACAAAGCAACCTCCCCAAGCAGACATTCCTATCCTTTTCCCATCCTTGACCACATCCAGAGTCCCCTCATTTTTTGCTGGCAAACACTGCAGCGAAAGTTAATGGGTGGTAGCACCAGTGGATTATGACAACTTCACACGTTCTTTGGCTTCTACAGTCTCAGATAGGAATATTTCATCCTTAAAAGGCTGCCCAGAGAAGCTGTGGATGTCCCTACGCTGGAGGTGCTCAAAGCCAGGCTGGATGAGGTTTTGAGCAACCTGGTGGGAGGTGTCCCTGCCTGTAGCAGGGGTATAGTTACTAGATGATTTTAAAAGTCCCTTCCAACCCACACTATTCTATGTTTCTAGGATTCTATGATCTAGGGATCCTCGTACCTTGCAAATTATCAGCTGATATGTACTTCTGACTATACTGGAAAACATTAATTCAAAGAATTTTTAGCCTCTGCATCATATCACTAACACCTTGCACAAAGATTTAAAGGAAATCTTCAAAAGTTTTCTATTTAAATTATTTATCCATTTAATTCTCATTAAAAGTAACCCAGATTTATCCTAGTTGCACTTAACGTCCTCTCTACTTATGATAAATTGCATCTGTATAAACATACCTATGCAGGAGGAACAGCTTATAGAGGACTACAGATGTTAAATAAGGTGTAAAAGGAAATGTTTCAGGTGTGTTTTATCTTGATGAACTTTATGGCAACATTGCTCTCTCAAGTTAGAGTTCAGTGCCAGCCAAATATTTCATGGCTGAATGTTATTTCTCTAAGACAGGCTCAACTTTTATCATATATACCTACCCCCACATTATTTTTTGACCTTTCTGTAAACTGGTGACAGCATGGAATCTCAAAATTTTTTTTCACTGAGATGGCACCCTTCTTTCTTTCTAAAGAGGGGCTGTGTCTCTCATTCCTCTTTCCATTTTGTAGGATGGGGGAGAAGAAGAAAGGCTCTGATTCCCACTCTTCATAGCAAATAAAAATCAGAAGTGTTGTAAAACACATTATCAATGTAGAATAATATTTCATAAAGACTCTTGTTCACCATAATCTAACTCAGTCCTGATTAGACCAACCTGCTTGGCTCTCAGGTAAGGCATACAAATGTCAGAGATGTGGATGGAGTAGTGGGGGTTGTGGGGGTGGTAGCTGTAAAGACCAAAGGGAGAATCCCACATGTGTGGTATGAAAATTGGAGAGGCATAAGAAGATAATTTAAATTTTGCATTTCTATGCTATATTTGCCTTAGTTATCCTTCTTTCAGCAGAATCAGAGTTCAGGCTGTGTCTAAAATTTTAGCCAAAAATTTTCAAGATAGCAAAGTTTTTCCTTTCTAAGAATTGCACAATGCATCTTTCTATTAACAAATGACATTATAAAAGCAGTTTAAAATTTCACAGGTGTGGAAAGACTGCAGTTCTCCCATGACTGTTGTAAGTCCTTGGGAACCCCAACTGCAACACAAATCATGGCAACTTCCCTTGAAACTAAATACTGCAGCTGATGAAGCAAAAAAATTGTTTTTAAGCAGCTCTGCCCCTGTCAAAGTTTAAACAGATGCTCATAGAAAATAGAGAACTTTTGTAAAGGACAGAATAAGAAGTAAATATAGTCAGAAAACAAAAGGAAATTAGCCTGCTGGCTAGTGTAATTCTTAGTCAATTATAATTACCTATTTTGGAAAGACATGGCACTGTAACAAAATAATCTCATAATTTCTTTTGGATTTTTTTTTTTTTTGGTAGAAATAATTTTTCATGCTTGGCATTTATAAACAATACTATCAGGCATCTAAACATAAAACATGGACTTCAACAACTTGTTTACAGTGAACTAACAATATTTGAGGGTATAGATTTTTATAAAATTTTATTAAACTATTGTTTTCAGAGTTTAAATATAGTTAAGTGATTCAAGGAAAAAATTCCATACATTTGTACACAGCCTTTTCAGAATAGTTTCATATTCAGAGACTCAAGGCTGTTCAGTGAATATTGCAAAAATAATCTCTTTATGATCAAAATTTCAAGTTGTCTATGAAATTGTAAAATATGAAGTACCGGATAGGTATTGAAGTATCCAGGTTATTTCTTCAATTAACTGTTCCATTTTTTTTTGCAACAAACTCACTTGTAATGTGCTATACAACAAAATGGAAGTCAAAATTTTGAGCAAGAACAGGCTAAGATCTCAGTGCACATCAGATAGCTGATATTACTTCAATAAACTAAGAAACAGATATTCAGTGTTCCTGTGCTTACCAACAGTGTGCAACTTACTTACATGAAAAAGGTAGTACCCCAGAGCGTACCATTATTCCTCTCATATGTGACCTTTTCATATTTCTCTTTTTGCTCTCTGCCTTGTAAACAGCCAAGTCTATGGACGTTCATAAACATTAGGTGATGTTAACCATTACAATCTTACTGTGGTAACTCCAAATTTCCATTGCTACATTTGGAATCATCAGACCAGAATATAAGAACATATTTAATTCCCTAAATTTTCAAATGGAGGAAATGTGGGAAAAAGTTGGTGAAGAAATTTCCGGAAAGCCATGCAAGATGCTATTATTAGGATGCATTTGTGATGATGAAGATGACTCTTCATCTTCACTACCAACATCTACTTCTCCAGAGCTGCTGAATGCTCTGATTTTTCACAAGCCTCAGTAGAAGCAGAGAAAATCCAGGCCCTTTCAAACTCAATATTGTAGAGTAGAATCATACCCTCTAGAGGAATAGGAAGCCACATGCATACTTAGTCTATGTGTATTGTGTATTGTGTCTCTAGCATCAGTTCTGGATACATATTTCTCTTATTTTCTGAATAAAAGTAATGATTAATAACAATATGAATACATTGTATTACACAAAATACCAATTTTATTCTTCTTAATTTGTTAAAAATGACAGAGATTTTTTCACTGGAAATACCAGATGGTGATTTTCTAAACTGATCTGGACTTCTCTATTCTCCCAGTGTTTAATTCATTCTTTTTTTGATGAGTTTAGCTCTCTTGTTACCACTCAAAGACTCTATATGATCAGCTTGGACTTCTCAGATTGGTATCCTACTCTCCTGTGAAAAAATAACCTACACTTTCAGAATTGTAACTCTTTTACCTCCAAACTCCATTACATTTCCCACTGATATTTTTCTTAACCTCAAGAGTGATTTCTCTTGAGATGTGCAAAACTGCACAATCACAGCCCAAATAAAGCCAGAGGCACATTTTTTTTTCCACGAAAATACTATCTGATTTTTCAATTTTCTCCTTCTTTCCATATTGCCAGTTCTTCCTGCTGTGTTCTGTAGGGCACTTAAATACACCACACACAGCTGGGTCTGAATTCTTCTTGTCCAGCAAGAGTAAGAAATGAGATTTCCCCACAGACATGTTCTCCTGCACAGATGCTAACAGGAATTTCATTGAGGTTATAAGTCCTTGCTAGTTTCCTACATTACCATTAACTTGTGCTTGACATGGGTTGGGTCCATGGCAGCAGCAGAATTACCTGGCTAAGGATTACCTCTTCAAGGATGATTTTAGAGTTATAGCACTATAAAACATCTCTAAAAATTCATCCAGACTACAGGCCAGCCACTCTGGAGATGCAGCTCTTCCACGCCAATTTTCTCTCTCCCTTCATGTTTATTATTTACTAACATATGATTTAGCATAGTCTTTGAATTTACATCTAGTGCTCATAAATAAAATATGGACCAAAGTTTTCTGGTATTACGTTGGCTAAAAAAAAAAACCCAAAATCTAGCTATATTCTTACCATATTGACCAATACCTTTTATACTGAATGAAGAATAAAAGGATTATATAAAACCACATTTGAACAGACAAAATCAGTTCAACTGAAAAGAAAAATATAAAGCCCAGAGTTCTGGTGAGGCAGAACTCACTGTGTTAATAATCTCTGTACAGGATTGGATGCAACCCAGATGGAGAATGTTACACTGAAGCTATGATAATATGTGTCCACCTCTCTTTTTCAAAAATAGCGAAAAGATAGAAAGGAAGGAACTGATGAAAAAATGCCACAGTTCATAAAGAAATAGCACATTTCTCTGGCTGTATGTTATTTCTTGAATTCTTTTCAAATAAGTTGCTAAATGCTGAGGAGAATCAGGAGAACATTTATTCAATCTATGAATATGAGCACCCTTGAGACCATGATATAGGTGCTTGCAACTACATATTACATTAAAAAGCAGTAAAGGAAGCATCATATGAAATGTTTAGCAGAGAAAGGGACTGAAGTCAAGGCGACAGGGTGCATACAAACCAAAACCTATTTCCATGAGGTATTCTGTCAAATTTATGATTATGATGATATTGTTGTGTATTTGATTATAGTATAACTTCTTAGCTATTCTCAAGTGTTCTTGACAGTTCAATATTGTAAGATACATCAACAATTTCTGCAGAAGGGCAAACCTATACCTTCTGTGATGTAGCAGTGCAAGAAAATATTGTCTTCGATTTTAACTCCTTCATACTGAGTATGAAAAAAGACTGATTTCAGTAGAGTTGAGCATGCAAGAAAAACATAATTCAGTGATGTTTTAGCTTGGGCTCAAATTAATAAATATTTTTGCAAGCACATAATGAAATCTCAAGTCAGAAGCAAAAACCTCAGTCAAGATGAGCTTTGTGCAAGATTGTGCTGCTGAAGTCTGCACAGTTTCAGCAAGAATTACTGGCTGACAGTAAAGTATTGAAGACGTCTTCCCACAACAATTGAGTTACTGTGAAGATTAGTCTCATTTTCCTTCCTGCCCTTGTCAGGAGAAAGGAAAGAAAGAACTATGACCTAACTCCTCAGTCTGTCCTGTGTGCTGCTATCACCACCGTATAATAAGTGTTGTGGAGAAAGTTCAGCTTATATGCAATGGTAGTTATGTTGCATAGTTTTCTCATGGAAAAGGAGACTCACTGGCTGTATGCTTGTAGCCTGATATGTGGATTTTCTCATCTCTTTGCAGTGTCTAGGAGCGTTTTGGGATCATGAGTGACTATACGGGTCTGAGTCAAGCACTTTATGTAAGATAGCTGACAATCAGCCTCAGGCATGTTGGCTACATATTGAAGGCTACTCTAGACCATTATTACGTCTGCCCCAGTATGACAGGGGAGGCTGCCCAAGACAGTGACTTCATTCTGAAGGCCTTGTTCAGCAGACTTGAAAAAAAGCAATTATAGAATCACAGAACCACAGAATGGCTTGGGTTGGAAGGGACTTCAGGGATCATCAAGTTATAAACCCCCTGCCAGAGGCAGGCTTGCCAGCCTCTAGATCAAGTAGAAGATCAGATTACCCAGGGCCCCATCCAACCTGGCCTTAGACACCTCCAGGGACAGAACATCCACCTGCCTGTCTGGATAGCCTGTTCCTGCACCTCACTACTCTCTCAGTAAAAAACTTCCCCATGACATCCAATTTAAATTTCCCCACCTTGAGATTGCTTTTATCTTCTTAAACAGCAGGACCAGAGTGACCACTGAGAAATGCAGGATAAGAAATCTCTAGGTAGTTTAATCTAGCTCATTGATAGTTTTAGTAAAGTTAAACCCCAAAATATAGTGTTGCCATGATGTCTGTGTTTTGTACGTCTGTGTCTGCATCCATTGCAGTTTAAAATAGAGGTCACTGTTTCCTAATAAGTGTTTGCAATAAAATGAAGTCAAAAGCTAAACGTGGATTCAAATTTTATCATGTAAAATTATCCATGGTAGAGATTTTCAGTTTTCAGTTCAAACTGTGCATGTGCATTAAGCTCGTGTCCTAAGTTTAAGCTCAGTGCAAGGAGCAGGTAAATGCTGGAAATAAGGATTTGTAATGGTTAACCCAAGTCAGCCTTAACTACCTACACCACTATAATGTCCTATACTGGCTATGCAACTGTAGAAATACGCTTAAAGAAGTAATCTGTCCTTTTAGCTAATAACATCAAAATGAGACCTTTTTCTTCACTTTGCCTGGACCTCTAACCTTTAAAGGTGAGTTAGACAGCTGCAGAAAACCTGATCTCATTTTCTGCCCCTGGCAAGATTTTTTCAAGTTCATCTTCTTTTTTTCCCTTCTCTCAAAATCTGATGAAAAATGAAATGTCATGAAAACAGGCTCTGAGGCTAAAAAACCTCTGTCTGTCTCTGTGACAGATGTCAGTTTGAAAGGTTTCAGGTCACCTGTCAGAAGTATGTCAGTATGATCCATACAAACATCTACTCAACCTCTAACACTGAGTTCTGCTTTTTAAAATACCTCTTGAAAAAGAATCAAATGATTTCAAGTCACTGCCTTTTCCCCTTTCTTTTAACTCTGATTAATGAGCCAAACTCTTAGGAAAAAAAAAAAAAAAAAAAAAA